>JAHRHZ010000029.1:36626998-36642432 GCA_024137785.1 Ginglymostoma cirratum | reverse complement strand
GAGTCCAGACCCGAAATGTCAGCTTTCCTGCTCCTCTGATGCTGCTTGGCCTGCTGCGTTCATCCAGCTCTACACCTTGTTGTCTCAGATTCTCCAGCATCGGCAATTCCTACTATCTCTGGGTGTTGATCTCATTGTGATTATGTAAGTACCCTCCTGTAAACTGAACATACAGACAAAGGAACAAAGAATAAGAATAGGCCACTCAGCCCTTCAAGCCTGCTCTGCTATTCACTAAGATCAGAGGTGATCAGATTTTAACCTCAACTTTACATTCTTGCATATCCCCAGTACACTTCCATCCCCTCAGTCTTCAAGAATCTATCTCCGTCTGCCTTTAAAATATTTAAAGATTCTGCATCCACTGCTTTTTGAGGAAGGGAATTCCAAATCCTCTCAACTCTCAGAGAAAATGTTTCCTCATATCTGACCTAAGTGGCTACCCCTTATTTTAAAATATGATACCTAGCTTTAGATTATACTATCTTTACAAACCTGTTTAATCAAGGACTTGGACAATTCTCCTATTCCACATGTCAGACTAATTGGCCTACAGTTTTCTGCATTCTTTCCCCCTCCTTGCTGGAACAAAGGGGTTTCAGCAGTTATTTCTAATCCACTGGGACCTTTCCAGAGCCTGAAAAACTTTGGAATGTTATGAATTATGCATGTACTGTCTGTATAGCCACTTCTGTTAAGATCACAAGATGCAGGCCAAAGAGATTGAGAGAGATAGAGAGAACTGCCGATGCTGGAGAATCTGAGATAACAAGGTGTAGAGCTGGCCAAAGAGATTGATTGCTTTTTGGCTAACCTGTGAGCTGTATCATCATCTTATAAGCCAAAGTGCCCATTAAAAGTCATAGAGGCATAGAGGCATACAACACAGAAACAGAATCTTCGATCCAACCAGTCCATGCTGAACATAATCCCAAACTAAATTAGTCCCACCTGTCTGCTCCTGGCCCATTTTCCTCCAAACCTTTTGTGTTGATATATCCATCCAAAAGTCTTTTAAACATTGTAATTGTACCCACATCCACCACTTCCTCAGGAAGTTCGTTCCACACATGAACCACCCTCTGAGTAAAAAAATTGCCTCACTTTTTTTTAAAATCTCTATCCTCTCAGCATAAAAATGTATCCCCTAGTCTTGAAATTCCTCATCTTAGGGAAAAGACAACTACCATCAACTCTATCTACACCACTCATTATTTCATAAACATCTGTCAGATCACCTCTCAACCTCCTATGTTGCAGTGACAAAAAGCCCCAGCTTATCCAGCCTTTCCTTATAACTCAAACCTTCCATATCCAGCAACAATTTGGTAAATCTCTTCTGAACCCTCTCCAGCTTGATAATATCCTTCCTATAACTGGGTGACCAGTAGAGGCCTTATCAATGTCCTGTACAACCTCAAAATAATGTCCCAACTCCGATACTCAAAGGACTGAGCAATGAAAGCAAGCGTGCCAAATGCCTTTTTAACCAAACATTTATCTAGTTTTAACTCCATCTGCCATTTTTGAGCCCATTGACCCATTTGGTCAAGATCCTTTTGTAACCTTAGAAAACCTTCTTTACTGTCTACAATACTACCAATTTTGGTGTCATCTGCAAACTTACTAACCGTGTCTTATATATTCTAAACCAAATCATTTATATAAATGACAAACAAAAGAGGATCCAGCACCGATCCCTGTGGAACACTGTTGGTTACAAGCCTCCAGTCTGAAAAACAACCCTCCACCATTACTCTCTGTCTCTTGCCAATAAACCAATTATGTATCCAATTGGCAAGCTCACCCTGAATCCCATGTGACCTAACTTTACTAATTAGTCTACCGCATGGAACCTTGTCAAATGCTTTACTAAAATCTAAATAAACAACATCAACTGCTCCACCAGCATCAACCTTTTTGGTCACTTACTCAAAAAACTCAATCAAGTTTGTGAAACACAATTTTCATCACATAATTTCATATTGACTGGCCCTAATCAATTTTTGCCTCTCTAAATGTTCATAAATCCTATCTTTTATAATCGCCTCCAACAGTTTACCCACAACTGAAGTCTGACTTACAGGTCTGTAAGTTCAAGTCAAGTTTTAATAATTGTAATATCTTCATACCTAGACTGGCTAGTACAACATTTTTTTGTTGCTGTACCTTTCCCATATCTCTCTATTGCTGTGTAATGATATAAAACCAGATATCCATCACTAATTCTTTGTAAATGCAGCAACAATCTTTCTGCTGGAATGCTGTGCGAATAGGCACAAGTCCCACTTATATAAACCCAATTAATAGGACGACAATAAATTAAAACTTAATCTCTCCAGGTTTGCACAGACCATGTGTCTTCTGGAACGCTCTGCCTTCTGTTGATCTCACACCACAAATGCCTTTCTTCTGCTGATTTTACTGTTAGGAATGTTTCCTCTGTGAAGACTCTTAGCTAAAATATTCAGTGGTACCTTTTATGGATAAGATGGTGCTTCCTTAGAGAGCTTAACAATTTCATGTGAGAACTCTGGGCTTATTTCTCAGATGCCAGTTAGCTCTCTCTGATTTTCCAAATGCCCTCATCTTTACATACTCCCTGATGACACATCAATTTCTTATAATATGATTGGTTTCAGGTTTACAAAACCATCTTTGGTAAATTCAATTAGTTTTTGGTAGGTCAGGTTCTGGTTCAGATTGATTGACTAAAATTCAAAACAGTTTGTCTTGTTTAAAAAAAATGCTACTTGGCCTTTCAATATAATTTTTCAATTTTGGGTATGTTCTATAATGGAAACCTCCAGGTGCTGCTCACAGACACACATTTTTAAAAATCTCTAAGCACAGAAAAAACACCATCTTTTAAAGGGACAACATACTGCTTCCCCCCCCCACCCCACAATCATTTCTACCAACAGATCTAACTTCCTACTTTCCAATCCCTGCATACTCTCCACAACTTTGTAAAATTCTGCATTGACATTCACCTTCCAGGTTTCTGCTCATTTGACCAACTTATCAATGTCCCTCTGAAATCACTCAGCAACATCTTCAAAATTCACTATTCTCTCTAGCTCAGTATCATCTGCAGATTTAGAAATTTTACTTCAACAAACATCTTTAAATCATTTATATAAATCAGAAAGAGCAAGGATCCCAACACTGATCTCTGGGAAAACATTACATTCAACCCATCTCCAGTCTGAGAAATGCCAATCTATACTTATTTTCTGCTTCCTACCTCGTAGCTAAATTCTAATCCATGCTGCCAAGGACCCATCAATCCCAAACATTTCTAATTTGCTGACGCCAGGCACCATATCAAATGCTTTCTGAAAATCCAAATATACAACATCTATAGTGCTACTCTCATCCATTGCCTGTGTCACATTGTCAAATTTATCAGACCATGACTTGCCCTTGACAAAGCCATGTTGAGTGTCTAATATCATCTTATTCCTTTTATCATTATATGTTTACCTTATCTCGTATCATGGCCTCCATCAGATGTCCCATTGTTGATATCAAGCTGACCAGTCTGCAGTTTCCTGGCTTATCTTTTGTCTATTTCATGAATAACGGTGTCACATTGATGGAAGTTATGTACAGGCCTCCGACCAGCAGTCAGGATGTGGTGCAGAAAATAAGTCAGGAGATAGAAAGGCATGTGAAAAAGGCAGGCTTTAGCATTCAGGTGGGCTGGGAAAATCAGATCCTGAGAAAAGGTATTTGTGGAATGTCTATGAGACTTTTTTTGGAGCAGCTTGTCGTAGGTCCCACTAGGGAAGCAGACTTGATTAGGGAGCTGAAGATGAAGGAACCCCTAGGGGTCGAATATGATAGAATTCACCCAGCAGTTTGAAAGGGAGAAACTGGAATCAGATGTAACAGTATTGCAATTGATCTCGCTAGGAATCAATCAAGGGCTATGGGGAGAGTGAGGGTAAGTGGAGTTGAAATGCCCATCAGCCATGATTAACTGGCGGAGTGGACTCATTGGGCCGGATGGCCTTACTTCCACTCTTATGTCTTATGGTCTAATTGAGTAAATGTAACTACAAAGACATGAGGGAGGAGCTGGCCAGAGTTGATTGGGAGGGGAGCCTAGTAGGGAAGATGGTGGAGCAGCAATGGCAGGAGTTTCTGGAGGTAATTTGGGAAGCACAACAGAAATTCAGACCAAGGAAGTAGAAACTGACAAAGGGGAGGATGGGACAACCATGGCTGACAAGGTTTGTCAGGGACAGTGTAAAAGCAAAAGAGAAAGCAAATAATGTGGTGAAAATTAGTGGGAAGCCAAAGGATTAGGAATCCTTTAAAAACCATCAGAAGATAAATTTTAAAAAAGCAATAAGGGGGAAAGAAGATAAAATGTGAGAGAAAAGTAGCTTGTAATATAAAAGAATATTGCAAGAGAATTCTTTTTGGTACGTTAAAAAGTGAAAGAGAGGCAGGAGTAGACATTGGACCACTTGAAAATGAGGCTGGAAAAGTAATAATGGGGAACAAAGAAATAGTGAGGAATTGAATAGGTACTTTGCATCAGTCTTCTCAGTAAAAGACATGAGCTGCATACCAGAACTTCAAGAGAGTCAGGGTGCAGAGGTGACTGTAGTGGCCATTACTAAGGAGAAAGTGCTGGGGAAGCTGAAAATGGATAAATCACCCGGTGCAGACCTCATTTTCAAGTGGTCCAATGTCTACTCCTGCCTCTCTTTCACTTTTTAACGTATCTAAAAAAATTCTCTTGCAATATTCTTTTATATTACAATTGCAACAACAGGTTAAGCACCTTTTTGGAGGTAAACTCATACCATTGTTAGCAGAGTGGTTATCTATAAAAGCTTCCAATATCTTCATGAGGAACTTTGTTGAAAGTATTAATTGTTACAGTATAAAACATTATTGCTGATCAAAAAGATGAAGGAAAGAACAAGAAATGCTGGATACTTTGCTGAAGTACAGGTTTTATCATGGAACGTTGCTCAATTATGAGTCAATCAGTTCAGGTACCTTAGAACATTCATTCACAGAGTCACTCATCCTGATTGCTAGCAGCGCAGGGGATTAAATTGCAGTTATTAGCAGCATTAAAGCATACTCTTACATGATGGAGTTTTGATAAGATTTAAATCCATTGCTATCCAATTTAGTAAAAATGCAGTAATCCATCTAATATTAGAGGTGTTCTACAAGATAAATTATAATGATGTTTTCTCTGGTATCTCACTTAATGCTCAGTGGAGAAATAGAGTTTTGGAGTTCATGATCTGTTTGCTAAAGTACGTATTAACTCACAAGAAGCTTAATGCTGCTGTTTTGTTACAGTTGCAGTATCATGACCTGATGGTATACATCAGACACTGGGATGGAAAGCATAGCTTCACAGGCAACAGTTATTCAAGCTACTAATTACAGTCAGTAGAAGGAAGAAGAATTAAAAAAAGACAAACACTTTATACTGAGAGAAATCCTTGAAGTGTGAAAGTAAATTTGGCTTACAAAGAAAACTGTTAGCAATTTGACCCAGGAATCTGAATAAATCTAATTTTGAAAATGAACTCTTCCCCAGTTCTTGGTTAATGGCACATCAGGATATGGGTGATACTGAGAAAAGTGGTAATATCACACAATAAGTCCAGGGGATCCATCAATGTCAGAAAAAAGTCACTACATCCTTTTATTAGGTCTTAGTTGTCAAGGTGAGATTCTCACTGGGCAGTAGTGAGTTGTCAAATGAAGGGATTTATTGTTTGTTCACAACCTTATTAACTACACATCTCTCGTCATTAATATGCACCTTTCGATCCTATGACCATCCATGAGCAAATTAGACGCCAAGAATTCTCAACAGGGGGGTCAGAGCAGTTACCTGGTGACTTCAGCTCACCACTTGCTGTGAACAACTCCTATGTTGGACACTGGGCACTGAGATCTCAGGGCATGCTCCATGGGCACCAGCCACACAAACACCACATCCAAAGGCATTGGTACCTTGTCATGTGACATTCCCTAAGAACTCCCATGGTACATCGAGTCATAGAAACAGATCCTTCAATTCAACTCGTCCATGCCGAAGACATATCCTAAATTAATCTAGTCCTATTTGCCAGTATTTAGCCCATATCCCTCTAAACCCCTCCTATTCATGTACCCATCCAGATGCCTTTTAAATGTTGTAATTGTACCAGCCGCCATCACTTCCTCTGGCAGCTCATTCCATGCACACACCACCCTCTGTGTGAAAAAGTTGCCCCTCAGGTCCCTTTTACTTATTTTGCCTCTCACCTTAAATCTATTCCCTCTAGGTTTTGACTCCGCTACTCTGGGAAAAAGACCTTGGAAAGTCACCCTTTCTATGCCTGTCATGATTTTATAAACCTCTTTGAGGTCACCCCCACAGCCTTTGATGCTCCAGAGAAAATAGCCCCCAGCCTGTCAGCCTCTCCCTAGAGCTCAAATCCCCCAACCCTGGAAATATATTTGTAAATCTCTTTTATAACCTTTTATAACATCTTTCCTAGAGCAAAGAGATGAGAACTGAACACATTCCCACTCCACTTACAAGACACTCTGCCCTTCAATGCTGCCCCTCGGGCTGCCTCAGTAACTCTCATTGTAACACTGTAGCAAGGACACTGTGTGCTCAGAGACACACCCCCCAGCTCAGGGATTACACCAGGCTGGATCACCATGATCTTCCCTCACTATCAGAGCCCTCGCTCACTCTGATCCTACCTGAATGTACATTTATTTCAGATTTCTTACATCCACAGTATTTTGATTTTTAAATGCCAGGTCAGGAACTCAACCTTCCCAACTCTTCCATGAAAATCTGCCTCTGGAAATTTCTCTCAATCACAGACGCAGAAAATAGCTTCAAAAAAAAGCACAGATGTGAAGACAGAATAACAACTTCCCCTGCCGAGGGATAAATATTTGAGTTTAATGTCAGGGATCTTGCTGCTGATTGTACTACGATTGGTGCAACCTGGTTAATCAAAATAAGACAATGTGATATTGAAGCAGGAGTAGGCAGTTCATCCAACTCAGGTTGCTCTGCCATTCTGTGAGATCATGGCTGATCTGATAATACTCAATTACATTTTCCTGCCTTTTCCCCCAAAACTCTTGATTCCCCTCTTACTGATTAAATATCTGTCTGTCTCAGGCTTGAAGATACTGAATGACTCAACCTCAACAGCGCTCTGCCGTAAATAATTCACCACCAGCAGAAGAGAAATTCTTCCTCATCTCTTCCTAAAATGTGCGACCCCCAATTCTGAGAATGTACTTTCTGGTCCTAGATTCTCCCAAAAAAGGAAACAATTTTTCTGCACCTACCTTTTCAATTCCCCTAAGAACCTTATAGGTTTGAATAAGACAATCGCTCGTTTATATTAAGTACAATGTGTACAGGCACAATCTACTCAACCTCGTCTCATAAGACAGTCTGCCCACACCCAAGACCAGTCGAGTGAACCTTATCTGGATTATCTCCAGCATCAGTATATCTTTCCTTAGTTAAGGGGTCTAAAGCTGTTCACAGTATTCCAGTTGTGTCTGACTAGTACCTTGTGTAGTTCAGTGAAGCCTCAGAGACAGGTGAAAATCACTGTCAAATAAAAGCTTCGAAAACAAATCCAATAAACAAAAATCATAACACATATTGTACAAATTCTGGCATACGGAGACTGCATGCATTTGCCTTGCAGAAAGACCCACACCAATGGGCATGTGAATGAGGATCAGGCTACTTGTAGCTTTGATCCTGCTCTACCATTTAATAAACTCCTAGATGATCCGATTACTCCACATTCTGGCAGCCCCCAATAACCTTTCAGCTCCAGGTTGTTCCATTGAACCTGTTAACCTACTTTTTTTACACCATATTAAAAAATGCAGGTGTTATTCAGTCTCCAGGCCACAGAATCCCATTAGATTAATCTCACCAGAAATGATCGAGAATTGATGCGGAGGTGCCAGAAGTCACACGACAACAGGTTATAATCCAACAGGTTTATTGAAATCATAAACTTTTGGAGCGCAGCCCCTTCATCAGGTACAGTGAGAGAGAAGAGCACACAGAGACAGAATTTATAGACAGAGATCAAGGGCTGAGGGATCATAAAATCATACAACCTGTGTGTGTGGAGTGTCAGATGATAAGGTGATCAAGAGTGTTAGACGGTGTGAGTAAAATGTCAACCGCTGAATAACCGGTGATTGGATGGCCTATAATCTGATTAAATGAGGCAGAAATAATTACAAAAAATTAAAAATCATGTAGTGTGGAGACAAACTAAATGACTGGAATTACATGATAAGTATAAGAGTCACATGTCGAGGGTCTAACCAAAGTAACAAGTAGTCCAAAACTGTACAAACCAATTAAGATAGAGAGTTCATTACAATTTATCAGGGTGATGCTGTCAAAACAGGACAGCAAGGAAGGTTTTACAGATACAGAACAGTGTGGTGGGGTCACACATAGCGCGACATGAACCCAAGTTTACGGTTCAGGTTGGCTTCATAGGCACGGAACTTGGCAATCAGTCTCTGCTCGGTGATTCTGCATTGTTGTGTATCTTGGAGCCTACCTTGGAGAATGCTTACCTGAATGTCCTTGACATCATTGGTCCAGTCACATGAGCATCTGCCGTGTACGTGGTGGTTGGTGTTCCGATGTGTGATGGTAGTGTCCATGTCAATGATCTGACATGTCTTGCAGAGATTACCATAACAGGGTAGTAGAGTGTTGTGGTCGATGTTGTACCGAAGGCTGGGTAGTTTGTTGTGAACAATGGTCTGTGTAAGGTTTGGCAGTTGTTTGAAGGTGAGAAGTGGAGGTGTAGGAAAGATTGTGGTGAGGTGCTTATCATCATTGATTTTGTGTTGAAGGCTGCGAAGAACATGGCGTAGTGTCTCTGCTCCCAGGAAGTACTCAGTGCTGCACTTCCCCAGCTTCCAACTTAAGCACATTAAAGAGGCCATCCCTGATGGATAAGCCCTGCACATACACAGGATCTGCTGAAATGAGGAAGTATGTTACGAACACGTGAAGGTGTTGAAGGATACCCTCATGAGAACAGGATACGATGCTCAACTCATCAATCATCAGTTCCGATGCGCCACAGCAAAAAACTGTAATGACCCCCTCAGAAGACAGACACAGGATACGACCAATAGAATACCCTTCATTGTCCAGTACTTTCCAAGAGTGGAAAAGCTACGCCATGTTCTTTGCAGCTTTCAACTTATCATCAATGACGATGAGCACTTCACCACAATCTTCCCTATGTCTCCACTACTTTCCTTAAAACAAGTGCCAAACCTTAAACAGACTATTGTTTGCAGCAAACTACCCAGCCTTCAGGACAGCATAGACCACAACACTATACAACCCTGTTATGGTAACCTCTACAAGACAAGTCAGAGCATCGACGTGGAGACTACCATCACACGTGGGAACACCACCCAACACGTACACGGCAGATACTCATACACTGCAAGCAAGGATGCCCTAAGGCATGGTACCTTGGTGAGATCATGCAGATGCTATGACAGATAAATGGACACTGCACAACAATCACCAAACAGGAATGTTCCCTCCCGGTGGGGGGGCACTTCAGTGGTCAAGGACATTCAGTCTTTGACCTTTGGGTAAGCATCCTCCAAGGCGGACTTTGAGATACACAGCAACGTAGAATCACCAAGCAGAGACTGATAGCCATGTTCCGTATCCATGAAGACAGTGTCAACCATGATGTTGGGTTCGTGTCACGCTACGTATGACCCCAGCACACTGTTCTGTATCTGTAAAACCTTCCTTGCTGTCCTGTTTTGACACCAGCACCTTGATAAATTGTTATGATCTCTCTATCTTAATTAGTTTGTACAGGTTTGGACTACTTGTTACTTTGGTTAGACTCTCAGCATGTGACTCTTATGCCTATCATGTTATCCCAGCCATGTGGTTTGTCTCCAGCATCACCTTATGTCTGATTTTTTGTATTTATCTCTCTTCCTCATTCAGTTGGATTAAAGGCCACCCTTTTGCTGGTTATTCAGCTATTGACACTTTACTCACACCTTCTAACACTCTTGGTCACCTGCAGAGACTTATTATCTGGCACTCCACACACACCAGTTGTTTAATCCTTTGATCTCTCAGTCCTTGATGTCTTCCTGCCTATAAACTCTGTCTGTGTGCTCTTCTCTCTCACTGCACCTGACAAAGGGTCTGCTATATAAAAGCTCGTGATTTCAAATCAACCTGTTGGCCTATAACCTGGTGTCGTGTGAATTCTGATTGAGAATTGCGAAGGAAATGTCTTTCTTATAAATACAAGGTTCATAGCATACTTTCATCATCGATACAATGATCCAGCAACAAAAGTGAATCTGAGGGATCTCAGAGAGCCCACATTACATCCCATCTCACAACATTGGCATTTTAAGTTGCTAAAATAAGTAAATTTTCTGTATAATCATTTGAGTATTTTATCTGTCCATTACGTGACTGGATTAAAATGTGTAACTAAGAAGTACTATGGCATTTAAGTCAATTTAAAAATTTAAACTCAATCAATGTATATTAATGAGGCAATTAACAGATTAATGTGCCATCACATCCAGTTATGTCTAATATCTTACAAATGGCTAGAAAATTTACTTTCAAAAGTACAGGTACAAGGTTTAAATGCTTATCTGATGAAAATTAGGTTTTCATATTTAATTCAGTATAACCTCAATATGATGGCATTTGCATATTAATTAAATGCAGGCTTGTTTTATAACTGAGCACTTTGGGAACATTTGCATCGAATGGCTACAAACATATCAATCATGATGAGGGTTAATGAGTAATATTTTGTTACACTTGCATTGGCTTCTGTGACACTGATGTTCACTGCAGGGCCAAAAACTGGTCAGTGTCCACTACAGAGAACCGGAGTGAACAGGACAAGCAACAGTTTGGAAGAATGGTCATACCAGACTCAAGCCATTAACTTGGTTTCTCTCTGCACTTGTGCTACTGCTGAGCTTCTCCAGCAGTTCCTATTTGTACTTCAAGCAATGGCAGATCTCCTTAATTAATTCAATTGCACAATCCTTTCTACAATAGGTTGGTCCTGATGTTCACTGAAGAAGGCCTCATGGAGATGGACTGTTGGCTGGCCATAGGGATGTTGGTGAGTAAAACTCCTCAGCATTTATTTTTAAATAGAAAAGGTGACCTGATTGACAGAACTATCTCCCAGTAGGGCAAGAAGGAAAGTTCACATCCAGAGTAAGACACAGCCCAAGTGAGCATAGAGCTCGGGGAATTTGGAGGCAGTGTAGGAATAGAACTAGATAAACTGAAGCCCAGGATCAGGGGCTCAGAACAAAAGAAAAAATGACACGTCAGGAAAACCATAAGTTCATAGGTTGGTAATAGCTGTTAATTCAGTAATTATAGGCTTTGTTCAGATTGAAGGTAAATAGGGGAAATATTTACAGATTGCAAATAAAAAGGCCAGCAGGAATTTTTTTAAAAATCAAATGAAGAACTAAGTAAAGAAACTAGGCCAGGCAATGTGTTGTACCTGCATGATGCGTGAGGTGAGGGACCCCATTGTCATTCAGAGTGGCCACATTTGTAATAAGTGTTGGTCGTTTGAGGAATTTTGTCTCAGAGTTGATGAGCTGGAGTTTGAGCTTTGAACACCGTAATACATCAGGGAGGGGGATAGTTACCTGGAAGCAGCCACACTACCTCGAATTTGGTCAGTGTCAAGGTGTGATTATGAATGAGGCAAGTAGAGGATCCAGGAGGTAGTGCTGAGGGAGACTCAGCTGTTGAACTTATTTAACAAGTTTGAGATTCTTGGTCTCTGTGTGAACTGAAGTGGAGGCTGTTGGGAGGATGAACAAACTGCCCATGGAATGAGGAGCCATTCAAGAGGGGAGAAAAATGAGAAATGTCATTGTAACGGGGGATAGTACAGTTAGAGGAATAGACACAGCCCTCTGTAGCCAGCATTGAGAATTCTGAAGGCTGTGTTGCCTGTCTGGTGCCCTGCCAGGTTCAGGATATCTCATCTGGGCTGCAGAGGAACTTGGAGTAGGAGCGGAAAGATCCAGTTGTTGTGGGCCATGTAAGTACAAATAATATAGGTAGAAAGAGGCAGGAGGTTCTGCTGAGGGAATATGAGCATCTAGGGTCTAACTTAAAAAGCAGAGGGGAAGAGGTAATAATCTCTAAACTACTACCTCAACTATGAACAAATTAGCACAAGGTCAACAAGATTAAAGAAGTAAACATGTGGTTCGGAGGCTTGTGTGGTAGGAATGGGTTTGAAGTCATGGAATATAGGCACCTGTATTGGTGGGAGCTCCACCCGAATAATGAAAACAAATTAGTGGACTGTATACCAGATGGTTATTGGATCAGCTGCTGGTAGAGTCCACTAGGGAAAAGGTAATTCTGGATTTAGTGATGTGCAAGGAGGCAGACATGATAGGGAGCTGAAGGTGAACAAACCCCTAGGGGGCAGTGACCATAATAAGATAGAATTCATCCTGTAGTTTGACAGGGGCAAACTGGAATCAGATGTGACAGTATTATAATTGAGTAAAGGCAACTAAAAAGACATGAGTGTGGAGCTGGCCAGAGCTCATTGGAAGGGAAGCCTAACAGATGTGATGTTACTATGGCTTTAAGAGGTGTATTTTGTCCTTTTTTTTGTCAATGAAGAGAGGTTGAGACAGAGGTAATGACTGGTCTGTCTCAAGCCCATAAAGTAAACAACTTGTGAGGCCATGGGTTCTTTTCTAAAGTTTGGAACAATAGAAGCAGCATGAATTGGTGGAGTCAGACTCCCACAGAGCCAGAGTTTGAGTTTGGTTTTCAGTAACTGTTGGGGCTTTGAAGCTGCCATACATCTTTTCCTGCTACAGAAAAGCACTTGGGGTGGCACAGTGGCTCAGTGGTTAGCACTGTTGTCTCACAGTGCCAGGGACCTGGGTTTGATTCCACCCTTGGGTGATTGTCTGTGTAGTGTTTGTACATTCTCCCTGTGCCTGCATGGGTTTCCTCTGTGTGCTCCAGTTTCATCCCACAGTCCAAAGATGTGCAGGGTAGGTGGATTGGCCATGCTAAATTGCCCATAGTGTGCAGGGGTGTGTAGATCAGGTGGGTTATAGGGGGCTGGGTCTGGGAGGGATGTTCTGAGGATCAGTGTGGACTAGTTGGGCTGAAGGGCCTGTTTCCACACTATACAGATTCTATGATTCTCTCTCTCTCTCTGCCAGAATTTTCTCTTGATGTTCTTTTCCTCGAGCTGGAGAAACATTGCATGTGAGAAAATCTATTTTACTGAATTTGCCTTTGCCAAGGGTGAGTTTATGGGATGATTCTATATTGGAGCAGTTGATGTTTAGTAGTTAAATAATTTATTATTCTGTTAAGTTTTCCAATGGAGTTAAAGTTATACCATTTCTTCTTTCTTTTGTTAGTATTTTAACAGCAGGGGTAAGAATAAAGTGTGTTTTGCTTAAAGCCGAGCAGTGTAACTAATCGAATTACATCTGGAATACGGTAAGTTACACTTGCCTTTTACTAAGATAAAAGTTAGAGTCTAGGCTATCTCCATGATATACTTAAGAGGAGTTTGGTTTGGTCCATAACACAGGGAATACAGTGGAGCAGCAGTGGCAGGGTTTTCTAGGGGTAGTTTGGGAGACACAACAAAAATTCATCCCAAGGAAGAAGAAACATACTAAGGGGAAGACAAGGCGACCATGGCTGAGAAAGGTTGTCCGGGACAGCATAAAAGCAAAATTAAAAAAGTATGCAATATGGTAAGGATTAGTGGGAAGCCAAAGGTTTGGAAATCCTTTAAAAACCAGCAGAAGAAAGCTAAAACAAAGGGAGGAGAAGATAACATATGAAGGTATGCTGGCTAGTACTTTATAAGAAGATTGCAAGAGTGTTGTTTTAGATATATAGGAGGTAAGAAATTGGCAAAAGTGGACATTGGACCGCTGCAAAATAAGGCTGTAGAAGTAGTAATGGAGAACAAAGAAGTGGTGAAGGAACTGAATACGTATTTCGCATCAGTTTTCACAGTGGAAGACACCAGCAGCATACCAGAATTTCATGAGAGTCAGGGAGCAAACGTAAGTGGCCATCATGAAGGAGAACGTGCTGGGCGAGCTGAAAGGTCTGAAGGTGGATAAATCACCCAGACCAGATGGACTATGTTGAGGATATTATAGAGGCATTGGTGATGATCTTCCAGCAATCACTAGAGTCAGGAAGGGTCCCAGTGGACTGGAAAATGTCTAATGTAACACCGCTGTTTAGAAACGGAGGGAGGCAGAAACAGGAAATTATAGTCTAGTTAGGCTAACCTCAGTTATGGGGAAAATTTTAGATTCCATTACTAATGTTGAAATTGCAGAGTTCTTGGAAGTGAACAGTAAAATAAGGCTGAATCAACATGGCTTTGTCAAAGAGAAAGTCGTGCCTGAAAAAAAGAGGACAGCCAGACAATGTGATATATTTAGATTCTCAGAAGGCCTTCAACAAGGTCCTACACAAGAGGCTGGCTGTATTAGATGAATTCATTATGTAAGGGGCACAGTATTGCAAAAGATTACTCACTTTCAGAAGGCAGAGACCAGGGATAAAAGGCTCTTTTTGAGGATGGCAGCTAGTAGCTGGTAGAATTCTGCGGGGGTCATTCTTGGGACCACAGATCAGGATTCTCTTATGGTTAACAAGGAGGGTCAGATGGCAGTTAGGAAAACAAATGCAATGCTCACATTCATTTCAAGAGGGCTAGGATACAGGAGCAAGGATGTACTACTGAGGCTGTAAAAGGCTCTGATCTGACCTGCTGTGTTCATCCAGCCCCATGCTTGTTATCTCGGATTCTCCAGCATCTGCAGTACCTTTTATCTCTGATACAATTTTAACCCCACTGCGAAGCCTCTTCTAAGGATGCCTACCCTGAAGAAGTTACCCTCCTCCCTCCGGACAAACCTCAGGGAATCTCTCTCCCACTGCAACTCTCTCATAACCTCACCTTTACTGGCTCCATCCCCGCCTCTTCGACTTGTCTGCCTCCTCTCCACCTATCCTCTCCTCTATCCATCCTCTATCCGCCTCCCCCTCTCTCCCTATTTATTTCAGAACCCTCTTCCCCTCCCCCATTTCTGATGAAGGGTTTAGGCCCGAAACGTCAAGTTTTCCTGCTCCTATGATGCTGCTTGACCTGCTGTGTTCATCCAGCCCCATGCTTGTTATCTAGGGAGGAGATAGGTCAGTTCAGGGAGGATGGACAGGTCAAGGGGACGAGATGAGGTTAGTAGATAGGAAATGGGGGTGCTGCTTGAGGTGGGAGGAGGGGATAGGTGAGAGGAAGAACAGGTTAGGG
>JAHRHZ010000029.1:36597798-36618396 GCA_024137785.1 Ginglymostoma cirratum | reverse complement strand
ACACACACACACACACACACACACACACACACACACACACACACACATCTATGGGGTGAACTTGTATTTGCAGACAATTTGTAGACCGTGAGTCAACGTGGCGTTTTACAGTTTTCTACTGTTGATTTAAAACCAGTCTGAATCCAAACCAAAACACAAACAGATTCTAAATAAGGCCTCACACCTAACATGCATTGTCTGACCTAAAATGTCACCTCTTCTTTAAACTGATTAAACCTTTAGTTCTCTTAGGACAGTGACTTGGAAGGAATTCTGGGATTTACATATACATATTAATCAGTTAAAACCTTCTAACTGATTAAAGATTTAACACCATCTTAGGTTTGTTTAGTACAAACAGCAATGGTGAGAACCTTTGATTTTTTTATTTATAAATTTTGATAAATGTCTGATACCACCTCTCTCACTAACACCTGAGGAAGGAGCAACGCTCTGAAAGTTTGTGATTTCAAATAAACCTGTTGGACTATAACCTGGTATCATGTGACTTCGGATCTTGTCCATCCCAGTCCAACACCAGCACCTACACTTCATTCATCTCAACTTTTGTGGACATTGCTGAACTGCTAATCATTCTACCTGTGATTTGTTGGATCATTATAGTCCTTTTAACTGAATTATAAACTGATTTTTCATTCTGAATTACTTATGATTTGAAAAATTGTGAACTTTGTACATTTATCCAAATAATTCTATTAAAAGTGGTGATGTCACTGCCCAATTGCTTATTTCATTATGTGCTTTGTCTGTTTTTGAAGCATGCAGTAAAATTCAACTCAAAGTAAACATTCCAAGTAATATTTATCAATTGGACTATTGCATGTTCTATAACAGTGATCCCAAATATTTTCAGTAACATGGAACTCTTGGACATTTCTCACATCTGTACCACAGCACTGTACACCACCGCTCTATGCAAACATCAATGGGTCTTCTCTCTGCTTTCCCTTTGGTTCTGGCTTCCACGTGTCATTGTGCAGTGCTATCCCAGTGACTGCAGCATGGCTAGTGGAAGGCTGCTGACCATTCTACAGGAGACACGAGATGGCTTTACGGCAGACCCCTGGAGCGTTTCTGTGCTAAGAAGGCCGATCTTCAGACTGAATTCCTTGCCGTAGGAGGTAGTGGTCTGCATTGGATTGCTGGGTTGTGGGGTTTGGGGGAAAGGAGGGAGGGGCAGGTGGGGGAGGCAACAACGTGATCACTTGGGAGTTACAGGATGTGTGTAATCTCTATGGTATCTGCTGCTGCCTACAATTGTGGGCCAATTGTTCTGCAAGAGAGAGGATGCTATATCAGTGTGTGTAGTGCAATGTGTTTCAATGTTGCAGATGCTGTGACTGAGAGCTATGACGCTTGTGGTAGAGCCAAGTTATTAGACTTCTGAATGAACGTCTCAAATTTTAAATGTTGATCTTGCTCTTTGTGCACCTTCTCTTCAGCCTTAACCTTGTATTCTTCGCTCTGTTCTATTACCCTCATGCACTTTGTATGATATGATCTGCCTGTACTAGACGTTAGACAAAACAATTGACTAACCTAGGTACATGTAACAATAATAAATCAAATCAAATCAAAACAAATCCGGTGTTGAGAGGGTGAATGAAGTCAGGGATGTGAGGTATGAGTCTTCATTGGTAGAGATTGTCAAGAGCTGATTGATGGTAGGGTGGGACTTTGAGCAGTCTCAGTCTAGAGATGCAATTGATGGGAAATGGCATCTGAAGATACATTCACTGACCTTGACAGTCTGTGTGACATAATTGAACCTCTTCCAGAACCATATCCAGGCCTATGCGCTGGATTCCCATTGTCCATCCTGGATATCTACTATCATTGCCCTGGAAGGTTTGTCTGGAGAACGCCCTGGGCTGTGTCAATAGATATCTCTCCCTTTCTCTCACTCCTGCACCTGGGCTCTTCGAGCTGATGCCTGATCTTTACCATGTTCTGCTGTTATTGGGCATCACTATGTAAAAATCATTTTTTCAATAGGCCCCAGCACTGCTCTAACTACCATGCATCTCCCCTTTAAGAGATAAAAGTTTGACTTTAAGTAGTGCAGCTAGTGAACTCATTCTCACAATGCTGACTTCCTGCTCAGGTCATTCAATTGTACAGCTAGTATAAGCTGCACACTGGCCAGGAGAGCAGTCTTCTCATGTACTGATAGTAACACTATTTCTGAGCCAGGAGGCTTGGGGTTCAAGTCCCACCAGCTCCAGAGATGTATAATGACATCTCTGAATAGATTGATTGGAACATATCTATAAATGGCCCAGCAGACAGCTCTTGTCATGCTGTAGTACCGTCACGATCTCTGAGCCTAAATGTTCAGGTATATGTCCCACCTGCCCAAGATGTATGCCAAAACACAATGACTAAAAACATAAATGAACAGCACAAACTTTACAAAAACAAATATTGCTGGAAAAGCTCAGCAGGCCTAGCGGCATCTGTGAAGAAAAAATCAGAGTTAAAATTTCAGATCCAGTGACCCTTCCTCAGACCCAAAATGTTAACCCTGATCTTTCTTCACAGATGCTGCCAGACCTGCTGAGCTTTGCCAGCAACTTCTGCTCTTTGTTCCTGATTTACAACATCCACTGTTCTTTCAGTTTTTATTTTGCACAAAGCTTACATTCCACCTGCATTGGAAGCATCAGAGGTTTGTTTGTCATCACCATCACCATAGCCAGTCTCCCATTGCTCACTGCTGCAGCCTGACTTCCCTCTCAGTTGATGTGTGTGATCCGCTATAGCTTGATAATGTTGACACCATTCAGACTGACTGTACGAGCAGCAGGAAAAGGATTTAAGACAAAATTGCTCATGAAGACTGAAATCTAACACAACAGCTACAAAAAAATGTTTTCAATATGATCAATCTGAGAGTTTAAGGTGAGAAAACAGCAATCTATTTGAATAGTTTATGACATGATCCAAATTGGTTAATTAGACCACTGTCTGTCATACTCTCAAATTACCACAAGTTTACATGACATTTCTAAAGGTGGAGTCTGACGTCATTATTACGCATTATTTTGAAAAGAGAAGTTAGTTCAGAGGTATAAAGTATGTAAGTAAAGTGTGTTTTATAATGCTTTTATTTATCATTATTTCATAGCTGCTAACCCTGACTGTGCTGCACCCAGAGATGACAACTAATGGTTATTGAATGATGATATCAGTTAATGGCCTTTAATGGATACACTTATCAAATACATACTGACCAGTCAGCTGTCAGTTCAAGGACATGCTATTAAGGTCTTCTGTCAGCAGCAAGAAAGATGTCCGAGCGCTCTGTGGTACTGAACCCGTCGGATGAAGGAGATGAGTTCGTGCGTACTGCAGATGATTGGTACCTCTTCAACAATGCCTTGAAAAAGTAGATACATTATGGAGTTGTTGGACTGCTTATGGACAAAATTAATGAGGTTTGAACCAGAGGAAACTTTTGCAGCAGACACTGACCTTTCTGCATTGGATGCATTGTGGAATGATTGAGTGAATTTAAATTGTCATTATCTGTTTATAAATCTCATATAGAGGGAAGTTTTCAAAGTATTTTATCAGGAACGTACCTTTACATTTCAGAAATGTCTTAATAGATTATATACTAATTCAAGAGCATCTAGATAAGTGTCAGGTCAAGATAAAAGTGCACGCTACTGATCGGTACAGGAATGGGGAAGAGGACGCTGATTGGATACATTATGGAAATAATATGAGAACTGCAGTTAGGTTCTATTTTCAGAGGTTTTGAAGAAAAAGGAGATTGGGATAGAAATGACATATTGTCATAGTATTTTTTCCTCTCTCTTGAAATTGAACAACTTGTTATAGTGAACTCATACAAGAGTCAGACCTACAACCTTCCACATTATAAATTCACAGTCTTTAGGATGTACTTTGTCACCAGTTTATCTGATGTTGTATAATCAAAGGTGAATAATTTCTAAAGGGTCCTGTGCTAATATTAATGCACTGCTCTCTGTTCCTACAAGCTACATTCTGGATTCTTTGAATCTGGGGAAAAATTTCTATTTAACATGTACATGCAAAATTGCCCCACAAAAATCACCCATTAGAATTCTTTAATGCTCCTTCGGTGGAAGTAAGTGGGTAAAGGGAGTGACAAGCAGCAAAACAGCTATTTGAGTAATAGGTTGCTACTGTATTTATTGGAATTCAGCAGAAGAATATGATATTTCTTTTTATTCCTCACATTGGGATGTAGAATTAAAACCAGTCAAATGTCAATTTCCAGGTATCTCTCCGTTGAAGAAACACCTGAGAGTTAATCTCAGATTTCAAAATTGTTTCAATCCCATATGACCATAAGACGTAGGTGCAGCAGTAAAGCATTCAGCCCATCAAATCCGCTCTGCTATTCAATGAGATTCTGTCTGATCTGATAATCCTCAACTCCATTTTCCTGCCCTTCCCAATAACCCTTTGATTTCCTTCCTAATTAAAAATCTGTCCATATCAGTCTTGAATGTACATAATGATCCAGCCCTTTGCAATAAAAAGTTTCACAGATTTATTTATCCTATTAGCAAAAAAAAGTCGCCATCGCCATCTTAAATGTGTGACCCCTTATTCTGAGACGATGCCTTTGGGAAAGATCTGACCCTCTCCCACAAGAGAAACAACCTCCCCACACGTACCCTGTCATACCCCTCTGAGAACATTGTAAATTTCAACGATTTTGCCTTTCATTCTTCTAAAATTCCAATGAATACCATCCCAATCCGTTTAATCTCTGATAACAAGGTGTAGAGCTGGATGAACACAGCAGGCCAAGCAGCATCAGAGGAGCAGAAAGGCTGACATTTCGGGTCTAGATATTTCTTCAGAAATAAGGGAGGGGAAGGGGATTTTCAAATAAATAGGGAGAGAGGGGGAGTTGGATAGAAGATGGATAGAGGAGAAGATAGGTGGTGAGGAGACAGACAAGTCAAAGAGGCGGGGTTGGAGCCAGTGAGTGAGGTGGGGAGTTAGGGAGGGAATAGGTCAGTCCAGAGAGGACGGACAGGTCAAGGGGCCGGGATGAGGTTAGTAGGCAGGAGATGGGGTTGGGGCTTGAGGTGGGAGGAGGGGTTAGGTGGGAGAAAGGACAGGTTAGGGAAGCGGGGACAAGCTGGGCTGGTTTTGGAAAGCGGTTGGGGGAGGGGAGATTTTGAAGCTTGTGAAGTCCACATTGATACCATTGGGCTGCAGTGTTCCCAAGCGAAATATGAGGTGCTGTTCCTGCAACCTTCGAGTGGCATCATTGTGGCAATGCAGGAGGCCCAGGATGGACATGTTGTCTGAGGAGTGGGAGGGGGAGTTGAAATGGTTCGCGACTGGGAGGTGCAGCTGTTTGTTGCGAACTGAGCGTACATGTTCCACAAGACGGTCCGCAAGCCTCCGCTTGGTTTCCCCAATGTAGAGTAGGTCACATCGGGAACAGCAGATATAGTATACTACATTAGCAGATGTGCAGGTGAACATCTGTTTGATGTGGAAGATCTTCTGAGGGCCTGGGTTCGGGATGAGGGGGGAGGTTCCAGGGGCAGTTGCAGCACTTCCTTCGGTTGCAGGGAAAAGTGCCGGGTGTGGTGGGGCTGTTGGGGAGTGTGGAGCGGACAAGGGAGTCACGGAGAGAGTGGTCCCTCTGGAAAGCAGATAAGGGTGGGGAGGGAAAAATGTCTTTGGTGGTGGGGTCGGATTGCGGATGGCGGAAGTGTTGGAAGATGATGCATTGGATCCGGAGGGTGGTGGGGTGGTACGTGAGGACGAGGGGGATCCTGTTTTGGTTATTTTTGCCGATGGGGGGTGTGAGGGATAAGTTGCGGGAAATGCGAGAGACACGGTCGAGGGCATTTTCGACCACTGTGGGGGGGAAGTTGCAGTCCTTGAAAAACGAGGACATCGGGGATGTCCGGGAGTGGAACGCCTCATCCCGGGAGCAGATGCGGCAGAGCTGAAGGAATTGGGAATAGGGGATGGCATTCTTGCAGGAAGGTGGGTGAGAAGAGGTGTATTCTAGGTAGCTGTGGAAGTCGGTGGGCTTGAAATGGATATCGGTTTCCAGGTGGTTGCCAGAGATGGAAACAGAGAGGTCAAGGAAGGAGACAGAGGTATCAGAGATGGCCCAGGTGAACTTGAGGTTGGGGTGGAAGGTGTTAGTGAAGTGGATGAACTGTTCGAGGACCTTGTGGGAGCACGAGGTAATGGTGATAAAGTCATCGATGTAACGGAGGAAGAGTTGTGGGATAGGGCCAGTGTAGCTTAGGAAGAGGGATTGTTCCACGTATCCTACAAAGAGGCAGGCATAGCTTGGGCCCATGCGGGTACCCATGGCCACCCCCTTTGTCTGTAGGAAGTGGGAGGAATTGAAGGTGAAATTGTTGAGGGTGAGGATGAGTTCGGCTAAGGGGATGAGGGTGCCAGAGGAGGAGGACTGGTCGGGCCTGCAGGATAGGAAGAAGCAGAGGTCCTTTAGGCCTCCAGCATGGGGAATGCAGGTATATAGGGACTGAACATCCATGGTGAAGATGAGGTGTTGGGAACCAGGGAATCGGAAGTTTTGGAGGAGGTGGAAGGCGTGGGTGGTTTCACGGATGTAGGTGGGGTATTCCTGGACCAAGGGGGAGAAAATGAAATCAAGATAATTAGAGATAAGTTCGGTGGGGCAGGAGCAGGCGGAGACAATGGGTCAACCAGAGCATTCAGGTTTGTGAATTATGGAAAGGAGATAGAAACAATCTGTGCAGGGTTGGGGAACAAGGAGGTTGGAGGCTGTGGGTGGGAGGTCACCTGAGGTGATGAGGTTGTCGATGGTTTGGGAGATGATAGTTTGGTAGTTGGGAGTGGGGCCATGGTCAAGGGGGTGGTAGGAGGAGGTGTTGGAGAGTTGGCGTCTGGCCTCAGCAATGTAGAGGTCAGTGCGCCAGACTACAACTGCGCCTTCCTTGTCCACGGGTTTTATGGTGAGGTTGGGATTGGAGCGGAGGGCTGCACGTTTTGCGGGAGAGAGGTTGGAGTGGGTGAGAGGGGTGGAGACATTGAGGCGATCGATGTCGCGACAGCAGTTGGAGATGAAGAGGTCAAGGGAGGGTAGGAGACCTTGGGGTGGTGTCCAGGAGGAGGGTTTGTGTTGGAGGCGGGAGAAGGGATCAGTAGAGGGAGGGTTAGGTTCACGGTTGAAGAAGTAAGCGTGGAGGCGGAGGCGGTGGAAAAACTGCTCAATGTCCAAACGTGAGCGGTATTCATTGATATGTGGGTGGAGGGGGACAAAGGTGAGCCCTTTACTGAGGTCTGGAGGGATGATGTAGACTCGGCAGGGCTGGGTGCTACAATCTCCTCTGGAGCTTCTGGATGTGGAGGCGATGGGCGGAGTGGCGTCAGAGGTGGGAGGAGCAATATCGGCTGTGGGCGGAGTGATGTCAGCGGTGGGCGGAGCGATGTCAGCAGTAGGCAGAGCGATGTCGGCAGTGGGCGGAGCGATGTCAGCTGTTATCCAACGCATCATCCCCCGACACTTCCGCCATCTGCAATCCGACCCCCCACCAAAGACATTTTTCCCTCCCCACCCTTATCTGCTTTCCAGAGGGACCACTCTCTCCGTGACTCCCTTGTCCGCTCCACACTCCCCTCCAGCCCCACCACACCCGGCACTTTTCCCTGCAACCGCAGGAAGTGCTACACCTGCCCCCACACCTCCCCCCTCACCCCCATCCCAGGCCCCAAGAAGACTTTCCACATCAAGCAGATGTTCACCTGCACATCTGCTAATGTCGTATAATGCATCCGCTGTACCCGTTGTGGCCTCCTCTACATCGGGGAAACCAAGCGGAGGCTTGGGGACCGCTTTGCAGAAAGCCTATGCTCAGTTCGCACTAAACAACTGCACCTCTCAGTCACGAACGATTTCAACTCCCCCTCCCATCCCGCAGATGACATGTCCATCCTGGGCCTCCTGCAGTGCCACAACGATGGTATCCGAAGGTTGCAGGAACAGCAACTCATATTCCGCTTGGGAAGCCTGCAGCTCAATTGTGTCAATGTGGATTTCACAAGCTTCAAAATCTCCCCTCCCCCTACCGCATTCCAAAACCAGCCCAACTCATCCCCGCCTCCCTAACCTGTTCTTCCTCCCACCTATCCCCTCCTACCACCTCAAGCCCCACCCCATCTCCTACCTACTAGCCTCATCCCGACCCCTTGACCTGTCTGTCCTCCCTGGACTGACCTATCTCCTCCCTACCCCCCCACCTACACTCACCTTTACTGGCTCCATCCCCTGCCTCTTTGACCTGTCTGTCTCCTCTCCACCTATCCTCTCCTTTATCCATCTTCTATCCGCCTCCCCCTCTCTTGCTCCTTATTTGAAAATCCACCTTGTTATCTCAGATTCTCCAGCATCAGCAGTTCCTACTATCTTTAAAACATTGCTATTGTATCTGCCTCCACCACCTTCTCTGGCAGCGCGCTCCAGGCACTAACCACTTTCTGTGTAAAAAAACTTGTTTCTCTCATCTCTCCAAAACTTCCCCCCTTTTGCCTTAAATCTATATCCTGTCATAATTGGCATTTCTACCCTGGGAAATAAAAAGGTTCTCACTATCCATTCAATCCATAACATAATTTTGTAAACTTCTATCAGGTTATCCCTAATTCTTCAATGTTCAAGTGAAAAAAAAGTTTTTCCTCATCATTAATACTCTCTAAACCAGGCAACATTCAAAACGTCAGCTTTCCTGCTCCTCTGATGCTGCTTGGCCTGCTGTGTTAATCCAGCTCTGCACCTTGTTATCTCAGGTTTTCCAGCATCTGCAGTTCCTACTATCTCTGAAACAATTTTGACCCCACTGCGAAGCCTCTTCTAAGGATGCCTACCTTGAAGAAGTTACCCTCCTCTCTCCGGAAAGACCTCAATGGATCTCTCTCCCACTGCAACTCTCTCGTAATCTTTTCAGCCCTGAAACAGCTATCCGCCTCCCCCTCGCTCCCTATTTATTTCCGAACGCCCCTCCCATTTCTGAAGAATGGTCTAGGTCCGAAACATCAGCTTTCCTGCTCTTCTGATACTGCTTGATACTGTTCATCCAGCTCTACACCTTGTTATCTCAGATTCTGCAGTTTCTGCAGTTCCTACTATCTCTAAAACATTCTGGTAAACCATTTCTGTACACTCTCTGAAGCTTCCATCTCGGTAGGAAGTATTCTAGAAGGATCAGCAGCCTCACTGTCACCATGAGTTCACAGGAAGTTTTGAGGGCATCTTGGGAAGTGGGAAGAACCAAGAGGTTTGGTATCATTAGAAGGGGAGGGTGGTATGTGGAAAGCCTCAACAGTAATGCACCTTGCCTCAGTTTGTGGCCATTTATTAACATAGTGCCTTCCATACTGAATCAAGTCTGCAGCTCCAAGGAGTCAGCTGTTGGTTCACTTCCTGGCTTCCCAGGAACCCCTCTTCTGCTGGTTGTAAATTTTGGATGGTATTTCATTCCAGAGGAATCCTTTACAATACAACATTGAGGGTCTTAAATTGGCTCCTTACAATTGGCTGATCGGGTAACTGATTCACTGTCACCATCCTCCTGTACAAAGCTATGGATGTGAGAACCAGCTTAATGACATTGCCTTTCTGTTTGCGGGACTGCCACCTCCAGAAACTCCCATCAAAGGGCCCTGAAAATCTCGCTTTTTGTATCTTTTCACAACTTGCTTTCCCACATATTTTGGTATCATCAGCGAATCTGGCTGCAATTCACTTGGTCCCTTCATCCAAATTGTCATTACAGAATGTGAATAGTCAAAACGCAGTACTGACTTCAGTGACACTGAACCAGTTAGAGTTTATCAACTTGAAAATGACTTATATATCCAAACACCCTATTTTCCATCACAACAACATGAATCTAACTTTATGCAGTGATATTTGAAGTGAAGTTTTGTGTGTCATTCTGATGGGCTTCTATTGATCTCCTGCTAAATTTCCTGTGGGATTCTGCAAGAACCTGGATGGAAGTTCCATGGGCTGATCTTCAGGAACAGCTGCACTTTCATTGTTTCCTCTCTCATGGATTTGAAGACAATTGGGACATTATTACTGCTGTCCAGATTAACTCAAGATAGACATGTTGAAAACAAATTCAGAATTGCAAAAGCATAATTTAGTTAAATTACATTAAAACTACATCAAAAATATTGCTTGTTAAATTATTTATGGAACTTATGTGTTACTTAAATTATGTTCATGTATTCTAAAGCGTTGAAGGAAAGGCTTTCTGTCAGACGAATGCTAATATCAGCATGATATTGGTTTGCAGAGCAAGATTAGCTATTAAAAGATATTACGCAATCAAAGACTGACAGTAATATAAATCAAAACAAGCAATCTATTGGGCACTCAGTCCTAATTCTAATGCAAGTTAACAAGGCGTGGGGCTGGATGAACACAGCAGGCCAAGCAGCATCAGAGGAGCAGGAAAGCATGACGTTTCGAGCCTAGACCCTTCATCAGAAATGGGGGAGGGGAAGGGGGTTCTGAAATAAATAGGGAGAGAGGGGGAGGCGGATAGAGGATGGATAGAGGAGAGGATAGGTGGAGAGGAGGCAGACAAGTCGAAGAGGCGGGGATGGAGCCAGTAAAGGTGAGTGTAGGATGGGGGGGTAGGGAGGAGATAGGTCAGTCCAGGGAGGACAGACAGGTCAAGTGGGCGGGATGATGTTTGGAGATAGGAGATGGGGGTGGGGCTAGAGGTGGGAGGAGGGGATAGGTGAGAGGAAAAACAGGTGAGGGAAGTGGAGGTGGAGGTGGTTTTGGGATGACCCCACCCCCGAGCACCAAACCATCATCTCCCAAACCATCCACAACCTCATCACCTCAGGTGACCTCCCACCCACCGCCTCCAACCTCATCGTTCCCCAACCCCGCACCGCCCGCTTCTATCTCCTTCCCAAAATCCACAAACCTGAATGTCCTGGTTGACCCATTGTCTCTGCCTGCTCCTGCCCCACCAAACTCATCTCCACATACCTCGACTCCATTTTCACCCCTTTGGTCCAGGAACTCCCAACCTACGTCCATGACACCACCCACGCCCTCCACCTCCTCCAGAACTTCCAATTCCCCGGTCCCCAAGACCTCATTTTTACTATGGACGTCCAGTCCCTATACACCTGTATTCCCCATGCAGATGGCCTAAAGGCCCTCCGCTTCTTCCTGTCCCGCAGAACTGACCAATCCCCCTCCACCGACACCCTCATCCGCTTAGCCGAACTCGTCCTCACCTTCAACAACTTCTCTTTCAATTCCTCCCACTTCCGACAGACAAAGGGGGTGGGCATGGGAACCCGCATGGGCCCAATCTATGCCTGCCTCTTTGTAGGTTACGTGGAACAATCCCTCTTCCGTACCTACACTGGCCCTAAACCCCACCTCTTCCTCTGTTACATTGATGACTGCATCGACGCCGCCTTGTGCTCCCACGAGGAGCTCGAACAGTTCATCCGCTTCACCAACACCTTCCACCCCAACCTGAAGTTCACCTGGACCATCTCCAACACCTCTCTCTCCTTCCTGGACCTCTCTGTCTCCATCTCGGGTAACCACCTAGAAACCGATGTCCATTTCAAGCCCACTGACTCCCACAGCTACCTGGAATACATCTCCTCCCACCCACCTTCCTGCAAAAATGCCATCCCCTATTCCCAATTCCTTCGCTTCCGCCGCATCTGCTCCCAGGATGAGACATTCCACTCCCGCACATCTCAAATGTCCTCATTCTTCAAGGACCGCAACTTCCCCCCCACAGTGGTCGAGAACGCCCTTGACCACGTCTCCCGCAATTCCCGTAACACATCCCTCACGCCCCGTCCCCGCAATAATAACCAAAAAAGGAATCCCCCTCGTCTTCACGTACCACCCCACCAACCTCCGGATCCAACGCACCATCCTCCGACACTTCCGCCATCTGCAATCTGACCCCACCACCAAAGACATTTTTCCCTCCCCACCCTTATCTGCCTTCCGGAGGGACCACTCCCTCCGCGACTCCCTTGTCTGCTCCACACTCCCCTCCAGCCCCACCACACCCGGCACTTTTCCCTGCAACCGCAGGAAGTGCTACACCTGCCCCCACACCTCCTCCCTCACCCCAATCCCAGGCCCCAAGAAGACATTCCACATCAGGCAGATGTTCACCTGCACATCTGCCAATGTGGTATACTGTATCCGCTGTACCTGTTGTGGCTTCCTCTACATCGGGGAAACCAAGCGGAGGCTTGGGGATCACTTTGCAGAACACCTGCGCTCAGTTTGTAACAAACAACTGCACCTCCCAGTCGCGAACCATTTCAGCTCCCCCTCCCATTCCTCAGAAGACATGTCCATCCTGGGCCTCCTGCAATGCCACAGTGATGCCACCCAAAGGCTGCAGGAACAGCAAATCATATTCAGCCTGGCAACCGTGCAGCCCAATGGTATCAATGTGGATTTCACAAGCTTCAAAATCTCCCCTCCCCCAACCGCATCCCAAAACCAGCCCAGCTCATCTCCACCTCCCTAACGTGTTTTTTCTCTCACCTCAAGCCACACCCCCATCTCCTATCTACTAACATCATCCCGCCCCCTTGACCTGTCCGTCCTCCCTGGACTGACCTATCTCCTCCCTACCCCCCTACCTACACTCACCTTTACTGGCTCCATCCCTGCCTCTTCAACTTGTCTGCCTCCTCTCCACCTATCCTCTCCTCTATCCATCCTCTATCCGCCTCCCCCTTTCTCCCTATTTATTTCAGAACCCTCTTCCCCTCCCCCATTTCTGATGAAGGGTCCAGGCCCGATATGTCAAGTTTTCCTGCTCCTATGATGCTGCTTGTCCTGCTGTGTTCATCCAGCCCCACGCCTTGTTATCTCGGATTCTCCAGCATCTGCAGTACCTTTTATCCCTAATTCTAATGCAGTCACTTGTTTAATAACAGTCAAAGTGCATTCCACTGATGCCTGCTGTGTTGCAAATCTGCATCCAGCTTTAGGCAGTAAGATTGTCTTTATATGTGGTTCGTCTCTAATTACACCCTCTGGAAAATGGATGAAGTCAATCCAAATGATTCACAGTCCATGCACCAAATACAGTCAGATCACATTTCAATGATGTTCTCTTTTAGCAGTCAGACATGGCACAGTTACTAATCAGATTTCTTTTTAGGTTTCATTTGAGTGAAAAAAGAAAATCAATGGCTTGACGAGGAAATGATTATTCATTGGCTGCATTTGGTAGTAGTACCTCAATCAGCCAATCAATAGTGCTCATCTATCATTCATTCGCCACTTGCCCAAGAATTAAATTCTCAAAACTTCCAAGTTGATGAGATTTATGAGCATGAGTACAACATGGCACTGAATTGCTGCAGAAATGATTTCTCTGGATCAATAGATTACAAGTTGAATATAAAACATCTCAAGTCTCTTCCTCCATTCAATGAGGTCATGTTTGATACTTTTTTGCTTACAAACAGAGATATAATTAACTGAATAATCTCAACTGTGGCTCAGTAAATTGCTTTGTTGGACTCAATCATAGGGTTTTGTGTTCAAGTTCCATTCCAGAGATTTCTCCATTAAAATTCAAAGGCAAAAGACACTGAATTGTACGGCTGAATGAGTGCTGCACTGTCAGAGAAGCTCACTTTCAGATCTGATATTAAACTAAAGTCCTGTCGGACCTTTCAGGACGATGGGTAATTGCCCCTCAGCCACTATTTTGAAGAAGAGCAGGGAAATTCTTTCAAGCGTCATGACCAATATTTATTCCTTAATCAACTGAACAAAGAGACCAAGGATTACAGGTGCATAGTTCCTTTAAGGTGGAGTCACAACTAGACAGGTTGGTGAAGAAGGCATTTGGAATACTTGCCTTCATTGTTCATAACATTGAGTATTGAAGTTATGATGTCATGTTGTGGCTGTACAAGATATGGGCAAGGCCATTTTTAGAATACTCTGTATAATTCTGATTGCCCTGCTATAGGAAGGATGTTGTTAAACATGAGACAGTCCAGAAAAAAATTTACAAGGGTGTTGCTGGGTTGGAGGGTTTGAGTTTTAGGAGGGGTTGAATAGGCTGGGGCTATATTCCCTGGAGCATTGGAGGCTGAGGTGGGCCTTATAGAAGTTTATAAAATCATGAGGGAAATGGATAGGGTGAATAGCCAAAGTCTTTTTTCCCAGGGTAGGGGAGTCCAAAACTAGAGGGTATAAATTTAAGGTGAAATGGGAAAGATTTAAAAAGAACCTGAGGGATAATTTTTTTCATGCAGGGGGTGGTGCGTGTATGGAACGAGCTGTCAGAGGAACTGGAAACAGGTACAAATGCAATATTTAAAAGGCATTTGAATGAGTACATGATTAAGAAAGGTTTAAAAGGAAGTGGGCCAAATGCTGGCAAATAAGACTAGGTCACGTTGGGATGTGCAGAGAAGTTGGATGGAAAAGTCTGTTTCCATGCTGTACGACTCTATGACTCTATTACTCAGTAACATTTAACACCAGATTATATCATCATCACACTGGTGTTTGTGAGGACTTGCTATGCACAAATTTATTGGCACAGTTTCTGCATGGCAACAGTGCTTCAACACAATGTTTATACATGTATTATCAAAATTAATCACTTAGCATCTCTTAATTTTCATTAATGATGGGGCAGCCGAGAACACCAATGAGAAACATAAGACAGAAGCATTTTCAACAATCTTCAGAATTATTGCCCCCTCAATATTAAAGTTCTAGAAGATTGCAAAATCAGTTTGGGTTAACTATGAAAGTACACTTGACTCCCCAATGACTGGCTCCATGCAAAGTGGGCGAAATAAATAGTACGTTATTGAAAACAGTCACAATGAAGAAATAGGATATCCATGTAAGTGATTCTCTGCACAAGCAATAATTTCAAATCCTGCATTTCTGGAAAATGAAAATTACATACAGTGATCAAAAGAAAAATGTATTTCTTTGATTGTATCGTAAGTGTTTCTGGTGATGATCATCTTGAGTGTTGTTAATGTTGAGGGGAGGTGGGATATTAATTCAAATTTATTCACTATGTACAGTTCATAAAAAAAATGAGAAGGCTAAATATTGAGAAACTCTGTTTCTTACATACAAGTGGAGAGCAAGTATTCCATGGTGTTCCGATCTATTTTTTATCCCGTGTCCTTGCAGTCTGGAATGACTGCTGGTTTATGTAACAGTGTAATTCAGAAAAATTACCAAAGTTCAGAGGATTTCAGCACCAGTGAAGGTGAAACAAGATTTGTTCATTCAACTGTGTGCGATAATGTCTCAAACCTGTAATGCAATTGAAATAAATAATTTGGCTGCATTAGATTATATGTAATAAAGCTTATTACTCATGATACTATATGTCACAGGCTAAAATGCTGAGTATATGTAAATTCATGCAAATATTGGGGATAATTTAGCAAGAATACGCAGATGAGAGGTTTTCTTATCTGGGAAGCTTGGTCTGTGTCTGGATGTTGAATTTATGCTTGCCGATGGGAGATTTCTCATTTACCACATGGACTTGAGAAATTATTTCCATTACTCAACAAGACACAGCAATCCAGCCCCATAAGTCTGGATTTGCTGATGGCTGATCTTTACTTCAAATCATTGATCCAAAGGCCTCACTGCTCTTCCGCAAATTATGTTGCCCGTATTCTTGATTATTCTGATTGTCCTTCTCTGGTCATCACTAGTAATTTGGAAGGAAGTCCCAGAACACTTTGTCTGTAAGTATTTCCTGTTTTTGCTTCCGGAAATCCTGATGCTTTTGGTTATGGGTCTGGTTGGAGATTTTCCCTTTACTGGATACAGTACTTTTGTGTTGATCCTTTGAAACTTTTTATCATTTTACATTAAAATTTGATACATTGTCAATCACAGTTGGAGGTGTGTACCTCTAATGTCACTGGACTAGCATTCCAGAGGCTGAGGTTAACATCCTGCAATCGTGGGTTTGAATGCTACCGTGACAGCTGATGGAATTTAAATTTCATTAACAAATAAATTAAGTTGATTCCTTAAAAGTCTGGAGTTGAAATCTAGTAAAGCTAATCGATAATGATGCCATCATGGATTGTTGTAAGACAATATCTGGGCCAGTTACATTATGGAAGTTAAATCTGCCATCCTCACCTTGTCTGGCCTACATGTGACTCCAGGTCCACAGTGATGTCGTTGACTCTTAACTGCCCTCTGTAATGACAGCACTCAGTTTTAAGGCAATTAAGGAAATTAAGGATGGGTAACAAATGCTGCCCTTGCCTGTGACGTCCCTTAAAAAAAATCTTTCTTAATCGTTTTTTAGCACAATGTGTGCTATAATTTATTTTTCTGTTGAAGTGTGTAACATTCTGCACCATGTCTCTTTCTCTCTCTCTCTCTTCCTCCCCCGTCTCTTTACCCATCTTTCTCTCTCTCTCTCTGTCTCTCGTGAACACGCTGTCCTGGGCCTTTCTGTGCGTGATGGACTCCCAGAGCAGATGAAATGTGAAGGTAACACAATTTCAGGTGTCTATGGTCACTTGGGGAGAAATGTTTGTGTTTTGTATCCCTGAAGCACAGTTCCATTTGTTAGAAGCACAGTTCTGGTAGTTTTAATTTATTAAGTTTATTCTTTATTTCCGATAAGCTCACTTACTTCACAGTGCAGTGCAAACACAAAACTTCACCTTCACAGAGACACCTCACTCCCTTTTAGTTAGAAATACCTGAAATCTGCCCAATATTACTGGACAGAAGGCTTTAACAGTTCAGTGCTTCCATCTACTTTGCTCAGATGCCTGAATGCAACAGTTAATTATTGAGTGTATTTGCTGTGAACCATCAAAACCTTCTGCAAAATTAATTACATGCATGTTTTGGACTTTTGTATGTATGCCAGACTGTTACTTTAAGAGCCCCATCGATGAATTGGTGGATTGCCCAGTGGATCTCGAAGCAGATCCCATCCTCATCATTAATTTTGTTCTTGTGTTCCATTTCAAGAAGTACTACGGGCTGCAGCTTTTAAAATAACAAGAACTGTTATTAAGGAGGTGTTTACTCAATAAGGATTTCAAGGAGGTGATAAATAGAATTCTTGCAGCTAAAGGGATAAATGGATTTGGGGTGAGGGCAGGATTAGGGTAATGATGATTAACCATGATTATATTGAATGATGGAGCAGACTCAACAGGCCAAATGGCCTACTCCTGTCCCTATCATCTGTGTTTCTGTGACTTCATCATCATTTTTTCGGACGCGTAAGTGACAATCCAACATCCTTACATAAAAACCCAACTGTGTATGTAGATAAATTCAATGAAAACTTTGCTTCACAAGAGGAAGGTGCGGTTAGTAATTTCCACATCATTTCCTAAACTGAAATGAATATATTTTGGGAAAAAAAAATTCCATCTGTCTGTATTTAGATAAACTGAATGATGCCGAGGCTCCTTTATTTAAGGGAGATGTTTGAAATTATTCCAAAGAGACCGGTATCCTGTTACCAAGTCACCTTATATTTACACACAAACAGTCCTTGACTTTAGCACTGCTTCCTTCAGATTCAGCTACCGGAATGTCAGTATCCCAGACACTCAACATTTTTATGTCAGCCAGGGCTCCCTATTGGACCAGATTACTATTCTCAATCAGGAAACCCATGTTCTGTGAGGCACAGCTAGCTGACCTCATTACAATTACTACAATGTTAATGCACTGGAGGTAGTTCAGGGAAGGTTGACCAATCTAACATTTGGAATGGGGATTTTGTTGTATGAGTAAAAGCTGGACACGGTAGGCTTGCATCGACTGGAGTTTAGAAGACTAAGAGGCAACTTGATTGAATGATGTAATATCCTGTGACATCTTAACAGAGTGGATTTGTAAAGGATGCTTTCTCTAGCAACAGAATCCAGAACAAGGAGCCACTGCTTAAAAATCAAGGGTCATACTTTTAAGATAGAGATGAGGAGAAATTTTCCTAAAGTTCAGTCACTTATCCATGTTGCTACGGTCCCTTTTGTTCAATGAGCTATAACTGTCCTCCTAAGTCCATTGTGAGGCACTAATCAAATATCTTTGAAATTTCATTTCTCCCACGTGTATAGTATTGTCCTTACCAGCCCTGTCAGTTACCTTTTCTCATAAATTACAGCAAGGTAGTTTAACACAATTTCCCCTTGAGAAATCCATGCTGACTGTTTCTAATCAACCCATCTTTATCTGGGCAATGACTAATTCTGTCCTGAATAATTCATTCTAGAGGTTTACCTGCCACTGAAATCAAACTGATTGGTCTGTAATTGCTGTGCTTATCATCACAGATGTTTTGAACAAGGATAGGATGTCTACAATTCTCAATTTTCTGGCACATCCCCCGAGTCCAGGGAAGACTGACATTTATAAATAGTACTCCTGTAATTTTCACTTTCATTTCCATTGATATCCCTGGACACAGATCATCTGGTTCCTTGTTAACTTTAAAACTTAAAGTCTATCCAACATTTCTTCATTTTCAATTTAGAATTCTTCTAATGTCAGTGTTTCCTCCTCTGTCACCATGATCCTGGTAGCATCTCTCTCTTTAGTAAAGATAGAAGTGAAGTTTCATTTTAACACCTTAGCCTTCCCTCCTATTCCATGGACATCTCTGTAGGATTTCTGAAGAATAGTGTCCTAGGTCCAACCATCTTCAGCTGCTTTATCTATGACCTTCCTTCCATCATAAGGTCAGAATTAGGGATGTACACTGATGATTACACAATGTTCAGCACCATTCATGACTCCTCAGATATTGAAGCAGTTCATGTCCAAATGAAGCAAGATCTGGGCAATACCCAGGCTTGAGCTGACAAGTGGTAAGTAACATTTGTACCACACAAACTCCAGCCAATGACCATCACCACAAAAGGAAATGTACCCATCATCCCTTGATATTCAATGGCATTAACATTACTGAATTTCCCACAATCAATGTCCTGGGGGTCACCATTAATCAGAAACTGAACTAAATTAGCCAGCTAAAAACACTAGCTACAAGAGCAGATAAGAGGCTAGGAATCCTGCAGTGAGTAACACACCTCCTGACTCCCCAAAGCTTGTCCACCATCTTCAAGGCACAAGTTAGGAGTGTGGTCAAATACTCCTCACTCACTTTAAGGGGTGCAGCCCCAACAACACTCAAAGCATGACACCATTCAGAACAAAGCAGCCTGCTTGATTGGAACCACACCCACCATTGCTGAGTCGCAGCAGTGAGTGCTATCTATAAAACACAGTGCAGAATTTCACCAAAAATCCTGAAACAACACCTTCTAAACCCACAACCATTTCCACCCAGAGGTCAGGTTATAGCCTCAGAGGTTTATTTGACATCACAAGCTTTCAGAACGCTGCTCTTTTGTCAGATGAAGTCAGACATTGCATACAGTTCTATTCACCACACTACCAGGGGATGTGAATGCTTTGGAGAGGGTACAGAAAAGGTTTACCAGGATATTGTGTGGTACTGGGTATCTTAGCTATGAAGAAAGGTTAGATAGATGGGGATTATCTGCACTGGAACAGAGAAGGTTGATAGGTGACTTAATAGAAGTTTATAAGATTGTGAATGGCATGGAAAGAGTGGAAAGTATGAGGCTCTTTCCCAGGGTGGAGGGGTCAATTACTAGGGGGCACAGGTTCAAGGTGTGAGGGGATAATGTGCGAGATAAGGTTTTCACACAAAGGGTGGTGAGTGCCTGGAACACGCTGCCAGAGGAGGTGATGGAAGCAGACACAATAGCAGCATTCAAGAAACACCTGTATGAATACATGAATAGGAAGGCTGTTGTCTGGATCAAAAGTCTTGATCAGTCTGCTCAGATGAGGAGGAACATGACAGACACCTGATGGTGTTGTAGGACGCCCTCATAAGAACAGGATATGATGCTAAACTCCTTGATTGCCAGTTCCGATGCGCCAAAACGAAAAACCATAATGACCTCCTCAGAAGACAGACACAGGATAAGAACATAAGAACTAGGAGCAGGAGTAGGCCATCTGGCCCCTCGAGCCTGCCCACCCCCCACCCCCGACAAGATCGTGGCTGATCTTTTTGAGACTCAGCTCCACTTACTTGCCCACTCACCATAACCCATAATTCCTTTACTGTTGAAAAATTTATCTAGCCTTGCCTTAAAAACATTCAGCGAGGTAGCTTCAACCACTTCACTGGGCAGGGAATTCCACAGATTCACAACCCTTTGGGTGAAGAAGTTCCTCCTGACCTCAGTTCTACATCTGCTTCCCTTTATTTTGAGGCAATGCCCTCTAGTCCTAGTTTCACCTGCTAGCGGAAACAACCTCCCTGCCTCCACCTTATATATTCCCTCCATAATCTTATATGTTTCTATAAGATCTCCCTTCATTCTTCTAGATTCCAATGAGTATAATCCCAGTCTACTCAGTCTCTCCTCATAATCCAATCCTTTCAACTCAGGAATCAACCGAGTGAGTCTCCTCTGCACCCCCTCCAGTGCTAGTAT
>JAHRHZ010000029.1:36561832-36597698 GCA_024137785.1 Ginglymostoma cirratum | reverse complement strand
CCAAGTCCCTCTGCACAGCAGTGTGCTGCAATTTTTTTACCATTTAAAACATAGTCCATTTTGCTGTTATTCCTACCAAAATGGATGACCTCACACTTATCAATATTGTACTCCATCTGCCAGACCTTTGCCCACTCACTTAGACTATGTGTATCCCTCTGCAGACTTTCAGTGTCTTCTGCACACTTTGCTCTACCACTCATCTTAGTGTCATCTGCAAATTTTGACACACCACACTTAGTCCCCAACTCCAAATCATATATGTAAATTGTAAACAATTGCGGCCCCAACACTGATCCCTGAGGCACACCACTAACCACTGACCGCCAACCAGAAAAACACCTATTTACCCCTACTCTATGTTTTCTACTGGTCAACCAATCCTCTACCCATGCCATTACATTACCTGTGATACCGTGCAACTTTATCTTATGTAGCAGCCTTTGGTGTGGCACCTTGTCAAATGCCTTCTGGAAATCCAGATACACCACATCCACAGTTTCCCCATTGTCAACCATGCAAGTAGAATTCCACCAAATTAGTTAAACTTGACCTACTCTTCATGAACCCATGCTGGGTGTTCCCAATGGGACAATTTATAGCCAGATGACTTGCTATTTCTTCCTTAATGATAGATTCAAGCATTTTCCCCACTACCGAAGTTAAGCTAATTGGCCTATAGTTACCTGTTTTTTGTCTACTTCCTTTTTTAAACAGTGGCACCACGTTGGCTGTTTTCCAATCTGTGGGAACCACCCCAGAATCCAGTGAATTTTAGTAAAAATAATTACTAGTGCATTTGCTACTTCACCCATTGCCTCTTTTAGTACCCTGGGATGCATTTCATCATGGCCAGGTACATTTTGTCATCCAGTACTTCCTGGGAGCAGAGAAACTACGCTATGTTTTTCACCGCCTTCAACAGGTCATCATTGATGAAGAGCATCTTGCCAAGATCTTCCTTATACCTGCATTTGTCACCTTTAAACAACCACTAAACCTTAAACACACCATTGTTTGCATCAAACTACCCAGCCTTCAGGACAACATCAAACACAACACCACACAACCCTGCCATGGTAACCTCTGCAAGACACATCAGATCATTGACCTGAACACCACCATCACACATACGAACACTACCCGCCATGTACATGGCAGATACCCATGTGACTCGGCTAATGGTACCTATCTCATACGCTGCAGGCAAGGATGCCCCAAGGCATGGGATATTGATGACAACATGCAAACGCTACGACAACGGCTGAATGGACACCGCATAACAATCGCCCGACAGGGATGTTCTCTCCCAATGGGAGAAAACTGCAGCAGTCAATGACATTCAGCTTCTGATAAGCGGTAAACGCCCTCCAATACGGATTTCAAGATACACAACAATGCAGAATCGCAGAGCAGAAACTGATTATCAAGTTCCGTATCCATGAAGACAGCCTCAACAGTGATCTTAGGTTCATGTCGTGCTACATGTGACCCCACCATACCGTTCAGTATCTGTAAAATCTTCCTTACTCTCCTGTTTTGACACCATCACCTTGATAAATTGTTATGATCTCTCTATCTTAATTTTTTTTGTACAGTTTTGATTTCGGCACCTGATTCCAGTCATTTAGTTTGTCTCCAGCTCCACCTTTTTTTTTGTAGTTATCTCTCTGACTCATTTCATCGGATTATGGGCCATCCCTTCCCTTGTTACTCAGCAGTTGACACTTTACTCACACCATTTGACACTTTTGACCACCTGCAGAGACTTATTATCTGACACTCCACACATACCAATTGAATGATATTTTGATCTCTCAGCCCTTGATCTCCCTGCCTATAAACTCTGTGTCTGTTTATCTTCTCTCTCACTGCACCTGATGAAAGGAGATGCATTCTAAAAGCTCGTATGATTTCAAATAAGCCTGTTGGACCAAAACCTGGTGTTGTGTGACTTCTGATTTTGAATAGGAAAGGAATAGTGGGATATGGGTCCTGGAGGTGAAGACAGTTTTAATATGGAAGGGCAAAATGTGTTGATGCAGGTTTGTCAGGCCAAAGGGCCTGCTCCTTTGCTGTATTGTTCTTTGTTCTTCTTTGTTCCTTAAATGCAGAATTCATTGGCAAATGGCCTATTGTTGGACATTAATCAGTCATAAAACAGTAGTCCTGTACTGAGTGTAACGTTGGAACTGCAGCAGAGGGGGATCTCATGTTGATGGCAGAATGTAACAAAAAACAGGGCTCAAGGATCATTGAGTCCTTCACACGAAAAACACATGACTAAACATAGTACAATTTAATTTGCACATAATTAATTTGTTATTGTGACTTTCGCATTCCTGTTGTTGTATACAGTTGATTTGATATTTATGATTTATGTATTGACTGATTTAAAATATTTTTATTTCACTTCTTCAAAATTTATCTACAACTTCTTTTGTTGCTGAGACCACACGTTTAAATTCATCAGCTGTTAATCTTGCTTTTGACGCTCAGAAAGACATTTCAAAGAATCTAGCATTCAATTAAACATTCTTATTCTTTGCAAAAGACAATTCAGACCATCCTGTTGAATAGGCCTTTTAGCTTTATTCATGTCACATTATTCAAAATTAACCGTTCAGTTTCATTGTTTATTCATAGCATGTGAAACATCCTGAATTAGCCAAAATAAAAAATTCCAAAGATTCATTTCCTTCTGAGAGAAAATAATCCTCTTCATCTTTGGACTCGCTGATCCTTATTCTGAGGTTATACCCTCTGATTCTTGGCTCTCTACAAGGGGAAACAACCTCTCCACACTTCCCCTGTTAAGTCCCATAAGAATCTTGTTTGATTCAATAATGTCGCCCCTCGCTCTTTTATGTTCCAATTGTATAAGCCCAACGTACTTAGTCTCTCGTCATGAGACAGTCCCTCCATGCTTGGGATTGACCTGGGTCTCTGGATCACCAGTGGCCTGCCTCTAATGCCTTAAATAAAATCTATTCAATGGATACTAGCTGTGGCCTGACCAGTGCCTTGTATCGTTTAAGCAAGGTTTTCCTCATTTTATATTCTATTCTGAATATGAAATAAATAAAGGCCAACATTCCATTTATCTGCTGAACATGAATGAGATTTGTGATTCGTGCACAAGTGTTGATCTTTGCAATCTTTCTAAATTTTGAACAATATTCAGCTCCTCTATTCTTTCTGCCTAAGTACATAATTTCATATTTTCTCAAGGTTCTATTCCATCTACCAGTTTTTTGCTCACTCATTCAAACTGTCTATATCCTAGCGTCACCCTCTTTGCTTCCCTTCCCACCTATTTTAACTTGGCTGCAGTATATTCATTTTCCTCATCCGCGTCATTAATATACATTGTAAATAATTGTGGACCAGCACTGATCTTTGTGGCATTCCATTGGTTACAGGTTGCCATCTTGAAAATATCCTCTTTATCCCTACTCTGTCTTCTAATAGTTAGTCAATCTTCTATTCATACTAATGCACTACATCCAACACCATAGGCTCCTATCTTGTTGAATAGACTTATGAGCTGTATTCTATCAAACACCTTTTGGGAATCCAAGTTTGTTACATTTTAGTCAGAGAGCAGTCAGGGCATGGAATGCCTTGCCTGCAGCAGTTGTAGACTCGTCAACTTTAAGGGCATTTAAATGGTCGTTGGATAAACATATGGATTATAATGGAATAGTGTAGGTTAGATGGCCTTCAGATTGGTTTCACAGGTCGGCGCAACATCGAGGGCCGAAGGGCCTGTACTGCGCTGTAATGTTCTATGTTCTATGTCCTATGTTCTATTTACTCATTTCCCTTTATCTACCATTCTAATTATGGCAACGAACTGTAATAAATTTGTCAGGCATTATTTCTTCTTCACAAAGTCATATTAACTTTGCCTGATCTTATGATGCATTCTTAAATTATCTGCTATTACTTCCTTTAAACAGACTGATATTTCCGAAACAACAAACATTAAGCTAAGTGGCCTTTAGTTACCTGTGTATTTTTTTATTACCTGTTATCTGTCTCCACCCCTTTCTAATTAAAGGTGTTATATTGGCAGTTTTCCAATCCTGTGGGACGTTTCCTGAATCTAAAGGCTCCTACGAAACTACTACCAGTGTATCCATTATCTCTGTAGCTAGTAATTTTAATATCTCAGATTGCATCCTACCAGTTCCAGGGGATTATTGGCCTTTAGCTCCATTACTTTTCTTAATACAATTTCTGGAGTTATAGTTATTCTATTTATTTGCTCCTACATTTAGCCCCTTAATTATTGAGTAATTTTGGAATTCTGTTAGTGTTGCCTCCTGTGAAGACTGATTAAAGGTATTTATTCAACTCCTCTGCCATTTGCTGCCCCACCCTACCTTCCTTATTAATTCTTCAGCCTCATTCTCTAAGGGTCTTCATTTTCTCTGGCTTCACTCTTTCTTTTTGTATGTTAAAAGAAGTTTTTACTGCCCATTACTATTTAACTTCCTAGTTTACCCTCAGTTTATTTTCTCTCTTTTAACTATTTTTGGTCATCTTTTGTTACCTTTAAAAGCTTTCCCAATCCTTTGGCTCACCACTAATCCTGGCAACACTGTATTTTTAAAATTCCAATTTAATAGCATTCTTAACTTCCTTGGTTACCCAAGACTTGTTCATCGCCTTCCTAGAATTTTTCTTTCTCGCATGGATATATCTTTGCTGTGAGCTACAAACTATTTGCTGAAGTGTCTGCCATTGCTGCTCCACTACCTTTTCTAAGAATTCCTTTCTCAGTCCAATCCAACCACCTCTACCCTCGTTTCCATGTAATTATCCTGATTTAAGTTTAGCTTAATTGTTTCTAGCTTAACTCTCTCACTCTCAAACTGAATGTTAAATTTCACTGTGTTAATGTCACCGTTCCCTCCAAAGACTTTTATTAGTGTCATACAGTCACAGAGATATATAGCATGGAAACAGATCCTTCAGTTCAACTCATCCACGCCAACCGGATGTCTTTAATTAAGCTTTTCCCATTTATCAGCATTTGGCCCATGTCCCTCTGAACCCTTCCTATTCATCTACCCATCCAGATGCCCTTTAAATATTGTAATTGTACCAGCATCCACCACTTCCTCTGACAGCTTATTCCATACATACACCACCCTCTGCATGAAAATGTTGCCCTTAGGTTCTTTTTAAATCTTTCCCCTCTCTTTTTAAATCTATGCCCGTTAATGTTGGACTCCCCTACCCTGAGGAAAAGATCTTGGCTATTCACCATAGCCATGCCCCTCATGATTTTATAAACTTCTATAAGATCACCCCTCAGCCTCCGAAACTCCATGGAAAATAACGCAAGCTCTCTAACCGTTGCAACATCCTTGTAAATCTTTTCTGAACCCTTTCAAATTTAACAACATCTTTCCTATTGCTGGGAGACCAGAACTGAATGCAGTATTCCAAAAGTGGCCTAACTATACCCTGTATAGCCGCAACATGTCATCCCATCTTCTATACTCAATGCACTGACCAATAAAGGCAAGAGTACCAAATTCCTTTTTCACTATCCTGTCTGAAACCATTCTGAAATCATATATTAAACCTGCCTCATTAAATATTACTAGATCGAAATAACGTGCTTGTTGCTTCAACAGCACATTGTTTTAGAAAACTGTCCTGAATGGACACTCTCATTTTTCATGAATCTCCCTGACAACTGACTGTCTGAATCAATATGAAGATTAAAGTGAGCCATGATTAATACAGTGCCTTCTTTACTACCTGACTGATTCACTGCAGTACAATACAGCTACTGTCCAGGAGCCTATAGACTTCTCCGACCAGTGTCTTCTTCCACTTGTTTATTCTTACCTCCACCCACATGTATTCTACATCTTCCGTTCCAAGATCATTTTTTGCAATTGTACTTATTCCATCCTGTGCTAACAGACCCAGCATCCTATCCTTCCTGTCAGCCATGTTCTTCTTGTAACCATGTCTCTGTATTTGCTACAAGGTCATGCCCATTAATCTATATTTGTGCCAGTAATTCATCTAACCTGTTCTGAATATAGTGCACATTAAAGTAACAAACCACTCTCGTTGCCTCTTTTTCCCATTTTCTCCTCTTTAACCTCCTTTGTTGTTTTAGTTTAATAATTGTAAACTCTGCTCCATTCTTTCTCACCCTGGTATTGCCATATTAGTAACAGCTCTGCAATACTGCCATATCCTTGCCTCAGGATTCCTAGCCTCTGATCTGCTCTTATAGCCACTTTATTTGTATGGCTAGTGCAGTTTAGCTTCCTGTCGATGGTAACCCCCAGGATATTGATAGCGGAGGATTCAGTGATGATCGCATTCTTGAATGTCAAAGAACAATGGTTGGGTTCAATGTTGTTGGAGGTAGTGATTACATGGTGTATTGTGAGGCTTGACTATTGCTTGTCACTTGTCAGCCCACACTTGGATATTGTCCAGATCTTTTTCCATTCGAACATGAACTGCTCAGTATCTGAGGAGTCAGGAATGGTGCTGAACATGGTGCATTCGTTGACAAACATCCCCACTTCTGAAGTTTTGATGTAAGGAAGGTTACTAATGAAACAGCTAAAAATGTCAACATTACAATGGGGAACTCCTGCAGAGGTGCTCTGGAGTTGAAATGACTGACATCCAATAGCCACAGCCATTAACTTAAGTATGACTTTAACCAACAGAAAGTTTTGCCTCTGATTCCCATTCAGTCATTTGAAACATATTTGGACAGGTGCTTGGAGAGGGATATGGGACAACTGGAGGCAAATGGGATTAGTTCAGTTTAGGAAACCTGGTCAGCATGGGTGAATTGGGCTGAAGGGTCTGTATCAGTGCTGTACAGCTCTATGACTCTATGAGTCCAATTTTGCTAGGGTTTATTGATGTCACACTCAGTCAAATGCAGCTTTGAAGTCAAGGGCTGTGAGTTTCATCTCACCACTGGAATTCAGCTTCTTCTGTTTGGATAAAGGCTGTAATGACATCAAGAAATTCCTGAGTAATTTTCCGCATTGTTGAGTAATTCCAGCATTCTAACTGTACTTGAATAGCTTAGCTATGGATGCTGCAAATTCTGGAGCATAGATCTTTTGTATTACAGCTACCATGTTGTCAGAGCCTGTATAGTCTTTGCTCGGATTTGGGACTGGTAAAAACAAACATCAGTCCGCAGCATTCCTATCCACCACTGAATACATTGAGTCACATTGCATGGGTGGTTCAGGCATCAAGCAGCATGCCTCAGTTCTTGAGGCTTCATTTGGACAATTACTAACCATTCAGGGGCCTCATTTCCCCATCTCCGAGGAGAGGTGGGGATATGATACACTATCGTCCTCTTACTGTCCCCTTTGCCTGTTCAATCCCATTGCCCCACCCCACTCCCCCTGTGCTGGGGTCATGCCATCCCACAACTCCAATTTGTACTCCTAGCAACATCCACACTTTCTCATGGGGCTGCTCAGAGGACAACTGCCCTGTTCACACCAGCTCTTCATTGTAATGGCTCCCAGATGGATACCTACACGGTGTGCCTCATGATAGAGGCCACATGCCTACGGCAAGTCAAGATGCATTTGGTATTGCATTTCAATCTGAAACTAATCTCCCCCTTCTTCCACCTCCATCACCTCCCTCCTCTGCCTGGCTGTGCTCGGTCTGACTTTAAGTATCTCCTCCATCAATTTTGCTCAATTCCTACAAGTGTAAGGCATTGCTGTGAGTACTCAGGTGTTTCCTCTTCTATTCCTGAATGGTGTGTGAGGGGTCACTGGCAAGACTAGTATTTGCTGCCCATCTCTAATTGACAGAAGTTAAGAGACAATCCATTGGGCCTGGAGTCACACGTAGGCCAGACCAGGTAAGGATGGAAATATTCCTTCACTAAAAAGCATTCATGGACTCAAAGGGTTTTCACAGTTGATGACAATTGTCTCATGGTGATCATCTCTGAGGCTAGCTTTCACTTCCAGATGTTTTGTTGAATTTCCAATGTCTGCTGGGATTTGAGTTCAGGACTCCAGAGCATTACGTGGTTTGCTAGCCCAGTGACAATACCACACAAAACTGCCGGCCAATCAGATTGACCCTCTAGGGGTGGGATTTTCACTGAATTAGTTAAGGCTGTACTCAGTGGAACATCACTGCACAGCAACCAGAGTTCCTATTGGCTGAGAGGAGGATCTTCCAATTCCATCCATCCCAGTATGCACATTGTTAAAAGATAAAAGGATAGTTAAGATAATTTCCCCTCTGTGTAATTTGGTTTTAGCTGAGATGGAAAGATGATTGATATAATGTGGAGTGGTGCTGATGTTGATTATTGGAGGTTTAATTGTGGAGAAAGTGACGTACCTTCCCCACTACATGTGACAAATCAATCGGAATCACAAAAGACAAAATGGAAACTTAATTATTCCAGAAGTTTCATTCTACAATGTGAGCTCCTTGACTGCTGTTGTCGCTAAGCAACAAATGTGTTCCTTGCCAAAATATTGCCAGTACTGAATAATGGAAGGCAGCCCAATGGCTAGCACTGGTATCCCATAGCACTAGGGATCAGGGTTCAATTCCAGCCGCGGGTGACCGTGTGGAGTTTGCATTTTCTCCCTATGTCTAGGAATGTGTTTTATAGCTGGATTAGCCATGGGAAATGCAGGCTTACAGGGATGGGGTGGGTCTAGGTGAGATGCTGTGAAGGTCGTTGTGGACTGGATGGGTCAAAAGGCCTGCTTTTGCACTGTAGGAATTCTGTGGAGAACTCTTCAGCTTAATACCTACTTTCAGCTGGATTAAGACTGCTCAAAGACACTACCATTCAATTCTGTCACCAAATGATTAGCTCAGTTTTGACCACATAAAGAGCTATGTACCAGCTATGAACCTCGTACTTCCTCCTGAAATCTTTTAATATTTAAATGTGTCACATAAATGTACCTTGTTCCTCCTTCATCACAACAGTCCTTTGTGCTCTAAGTAACACATACAAATGAACATACCGTTACTATTTGTACTGAATTATAAACATTGTTTTCGATGTGCCACCCTGCACACTACAAAATACATCACTTTGGCGCTGGAATAATTTTAATTCACATGTTTTTCTTTGTCATTGAAATGAAATTAATGTTTGTAATTAAGGTATTGAAAGCAATGCAGACAAAATATCACTGTTATTGGAAGATAGTATCTCTAGAGACCCTTACAAATTCTAATAATTCTGCGAAGCAGGCCTTTGGGTTTTTGATGAACTTAAAACAGTGATCAAGTGGTGTGGGACAGCTCAGTCTTTTCAGATAACAATTGCATTTTAGGAAGATGAACATTTAATTTAACAACAACAAAAACAATTCATCAACTCTGACCTTCCCTATTGATGTCACTGTGATGTGGATTTTGCATACTGAGTATGACTATACCTCGAGATAGTAGGAACTGCCAATGTTGGAGAATCTGAGATAACAAGGTGCAGAGCTGACTGAACATAGCAGGCCAGGGCAGCATCAGAAGAGCAGGAAAGCTGATGTTGCGGGTCTGGACCCTTCTTCAGAAAAGGCTATACCTATCAGTTTTCACAAATAGTATGGAATTGACAGAACAATAACTTGCAGACTCTGTTTATGCACAGCTGTATGCAGAAATCAGGAAATTACTGGTGAATTTACCCTCTTTCTCCACGTTGTCGAGGGACTTGTCTCTAAGGCACATGGAATGGTGTGAGGTTTTCTGGTCAGTATTTGCTAAAACTGCCTCAAAATGATACAACTGTTGCATTCAGAAGTATGTAAGTTTTTAATGGAATGTTATACTTTAATTTCTGCCAAACAACATCACACCCACAGAAAAGCAACATTTATAAATGCGGAATTTCATTTCTTCAGATTGCAATTATTGCTGGAAACTTCTAAAAGCATTTTAGTTTCTCTTTCTCTCTTTTATACCCATCTATCCTTCCTTCACTTTATTTTACTTTCTGCTCCTGACTTTACAGCGAGTCATATTTCATGGTTTATGTGTCACCTACCAAGGTTTCTTCAATATGATTGGATGAAGGTCTGCACCAGTTTATACTGAACCCACCTCAGAGAATGTAGTCTAAAAGAGTTAATTGTTACCATGCTAATTGCTAGAATGCATCAGCAGTGATATCACATTACATGAAACAGGGACCTGAGGAACATAGATTGTAGCGGAGTCCAGTTCAAACATGTCAGGAACAGTTAATAAATATCTATGCATTTGTACTAGTGTGGTGTCCACTCCTGCTCTCTCTGAAGCACCCAGAACTTAACCATAATATGCCAACACAGCATAGTGGAGACCGGACAGTAATGGTTCTCTCAGAGTAGTACAAAGTTGTACACAAGATACATCGCAGAAATTCATAGATCATAGATCATAGAATCCCTACAGTGTGGGAACAGGCTCTTCAGCTCAATGAGTTCACACTGACCCTCAGAGCATCCCACTCAGAACCATCCACCTAATTTACACTTCCCTGAACACTATGGTCAATTTAGCACGGTCAATGCACCTAGCCTGCATATCTTTGGACTGTGGGAGGAAACCAGAGCACCCGGAGGAAACCCACACAGACATGGGGAGAATCTGCAAACTCCACACAAACAGACACCCAAGGGTAGAATCGAACCCAGGTCCCTGGTGCCGTGAAGCAGCAGAACTAACCACTGAGCCACCATGCCACCCCTATGTTCTCACACAGAAACCTGAGGGACTTTTGGGCACCTGTAAGTTTAAAGACGAGTGAGCTCTGATTTTTCATTGCTGTGTGCAAAATCAAGGCCTTGATCTCAATTTTCCCCTCACAGATGATGCCTGACCTTCTGAGCTCTCCATCATTTTCTGTTTATTTAGCTCAGGTTTCCAGCATCTGCAATGTTTAGTTTTTGTGCAATGTGTCTGAGCTCAGCTTTAACAAGTACATATAAAATGTGTAATTAGGTATTCACAGTTCAGTGAGAATCATTCACAGTTAGCATGCAGACTCCTGGTATTCAGATTTAAATACTTCAGCATCTATGGAAAATTCTCGAGGTGAAAGCCACACGTTAACAAGTTAGACGACATTTTTTAAAGTTTTCATGCAGTCTCCAAGGGATTTTACACTCCATTGTTTTCCCTTTTCTGCCTTTCGTCATCAAAGCCTTGCACCTCCCTGTTTCAATCCATCAGTTGTGAAACAATCAAATCATTTTCTGTGCTTTCTGTGACCTGTTCTGTGAGACATTGCCCACGGAGTGAAGTGCATTTTTTTTGTGATGGAGTAAACATCATGAAAACAGTCAAACAGCTCCACTTTCCCTCAGCTATTAAACAGAAACAACCATGTGAATGAGTGCACTGGGAAACAGTGCGGCGGTTCCATCTCTGTCAGCTTTTCCAAATTCACAGAATTAGGTTAGGTGCCTGACAATGGTGAGAGTTGAATATTGATCACTCAGTCTGAATCACAGTGATTTTAAACTTTCCCAGGCATTCACTAGGGGGGCATTGCACCCTTGCAGACCAATCATATCTCAGGGTGTGTACAAAGAGCTGGACATGCCTTCATCTGCAGGAACCTCCTGATGATGTTAACTCAGGATTGCAGCCAGAGCTGACAGTGATGTTCAGACAAAAAAATTCAGGTTTAATTGGTTCAATTTGAATGTCAGTCAGAGTCACGTCACAGGCTAAAAAAAAACACCTGAAATCACAGGTTTAACTTTAAACAATAATTGGTAGAAACACAGAAAATAGGGGCAGGAATAGGCCAATCAGCTCTTTGAGCCTGTTCCATCATTCAACCTGGTCATAGCTGGTGCTTTATACCAATGCCATATTCCTGCTTTCTTTCAATAACACTTAATACCTTCAGCCTTTGGTATTCTGTCTGTTATTTCTTTAAAATATACAGTGGCTTCACCTTCACAGCCTTTTCTGGTAGAGAATTCCATAGGTTCACTAGCCTCTAAGTAAAGAAATACTTCTTAATCTTAGTCCTAAATCACCTACCCCATACCTTGAGACTGTGTCCCCAGGTTCTAGACTCCCCACCCAAGGGAAACATCCTCTCTGTATCTAGTCTGTCTAGCCCTGTTAGAATTTTATACATTTCAATCCAATCCCTCTTTCGTTCTCCTAAAGTTCAGTCAATATAGGAATACTGGCTCAGTAGACTCAATGACAAATCCACCATCCCAGGAATCAGCCCAGTGATTCAGGAAGATTTAATAGATACTGTTCCTCCTTGCTCTGACATGTCCTACCTGGACCACACAGTGTCCAGAGCTTCTTCCAGTTCCTTGTTCAAATACAATATTTTATCTGAGATTCAAGGCACGGATCAGATAGTCAGAACCTCTTAAAGAGAACTTGTGCTCTCTAACTACAGACATGGGGTGCTTAGACAGAGTGAAGCATACAAGGTCACAACTAGACAAGGAGGTACACAAAGCAGGATCAATAATGGATATGAAATTAGAGAGGTCCATTCATCAGTCTAATAATAACAGAGAAGAAGCTGTTCTTGAACCTGCTGGTGCATGTGTTCAAGCTTCTGTATCTTCTGCCTGATGGAAGAAGTTGGAAGAGAGTGTTACCGGGGTGGGACAGGTCTTTGACGCTGGCAGTCTTTCTGCAGCAAGGAGAAGTGTAAATGGAGTCAATGGACGAGAGGTTGCCTTTTGTGATGGTCTGGGCTGTGCACTCCACATTCTGTGGTTTCTTACGGTCCTGGGCAGAGCAGTTGCCATACCAGGCCATTATGCACCTGGACAGTATGATTTCAATAGCACATCTGTAAAAGTTGGTGAAAGTCCTTATGGATGTGACAAAATTTCTGAACCAGCTGAGGAAAAAGAGACATTGTTGTGCCTCTTGACTGTGGAGAGAAAACAGAGTTAACATTTTGACTCCAGAGACCCTTCTTCAGAACAGCTTCAGCACTGAGAGGAGATTGGGACAATTATTAGTATAGAATAGTCTTTTATTGCCACATGTATTCGGCAGTCCCCAGTCCCAACAAACGTCATCCTTGGTTTGTAAAAGAAGTAGCTGCTATGACAAAGCTTCCTGGATTTTGGAAGGATCCCATCAGACTGGAAAACACCAAACGTAACTCCACTATTCAAGAAAGGAAGGAGGGAGACAGTAAGCTGGAATCTACAGGCCATTAAAGCTGAATGTCTGTTGAGGGGGGAAGTGCTGAATCTATTATTCATGAGGTGATAGCAGGCACGCAGAAAATCCTAACACAACCACGGTGAGTCAAAATAAAGATCACATTTGCCTAATTTATTCACGTTTCCGAAAGAAGTAATAAGCAATGTAGGTAAAGATCATGTACTCAGCATTCCAGGTGACGTCATACAAGGTACCACATGAAAAATTACTGCACAAGTTAAAATGTCATGGAATTGTATATGTTATGATGCCAGCTATTATCAGCATGTAGTTGCTGTTACCATCTTTGTTTTAAACTGGTTCTAATGTCTTTATGTTTCACAACAACAGAGGGATACCATGAGTGAATCTCAACGAGAAGAGATTTTTAAACAAGATGTTGTTTATTACATGTAACAATCAGGTGCAGATTGAAAAATAAGATATTGTTACTAAAGTTTTTAGAGGCTTTTGTGGCACAGTGGTCGTGTCCCAATGTCTAAGCCAGGAGGCCTCAATTCAAATCCCAACTGCGTCATAATATCTCTGAGCAAGCTGATGCAAAAGTAACTTAATCAGATTATTGGGAGACCTGTGGACTCAGGTCTTCCCCTGACAGGGCCCCAAAATATTTTGCCTTTACCCGCCCAAGCCCATGAGTGGAACTCAGTGCTGTCTCCAAGATTAACCTATTCAGAACCATTTTCTTATACTACAAAGATGCAGGGAGTAACAGGAGTGTGGATAGAGGATTAATTGGCTAATCAAAAGCAGAGGGCATGCATTAATGTGCTGCCTTTAGGCTGACAGGATGTGATGAGTCATCACAGGCATTCATATTTGGTCAAAAATTTACAAATCATAGAAATAATTTTTGTCGTAAGCCATACAACCATTCAAGTGAGTGTGGAAATGACCATAGTTTCAGAGTGCAGACCAAACACAGAGTGTACAAAACTGTTGTCCTTGTCCACACCTTTAAGTATGGCACCAGGTCATGGGTCATGTGCCATTGTCATGGAGACCTGCTGGAGCTGTTGCCCAGTGCTGCCTTTGGAGGGGGCAGAACCTCATCACAAACACAGAGCTCCTGGAAACAGCCAACTTCACCAGCAGCAAGTTGCCCTCCTACGAAACCAACTGCACTGGGAAGCTCCCATTGCTTAGATCGATGTCAGTTTCCATCGCAGATCAACGCAGAGAGCTGGCCCCTGGTCAATGGAACAGACAGCCCCATACATCTGTTTGAGGGAGTGTTTGAGGACATCGCTCTCTGTGTGCCACTTCAACCGGTGGGAAGTGCAGGCCAGAGAGTGCAGCGCCTCTGGAGATGTGACAGAGACTTAGAGGCCATGTGATGACCAGCCTGATGCAGAAGGATCAATCTAACGGTCCTCAACAACGATAACACCTTCACATGTACCCACTGTGGGAGAAGCTGCTGGATGTGCGAGGGTCTGACTACTTACCAGTGGGACCGTAACCAATGAGCACAGCCTTCCAAACATCTTCATCTGTGAAGAAACCTCAAGAGGAATAAAAATGACTTGGACAGAGGAGCCAACTGCACGTCTCTAAATTTGCTGATGACACAAAGATAGGCAGGAGAGTAAGCTATGAAGCAGGTGTCAGCTGTTTGCAAAAGGATGTAGGTGTATCAAGTGAATAGGCAAAAATTTGGCTCATGGAGTATAAAGGGAAAAAGATGAGTGTGTCTACTTTGGCAAGTAAAATAGAAAAACAGTGTGTTGTTTAAATGGAGAGGAAAAAAGAGAGAGAGGCTGTGGAACTCTGAGGTGTGGAGGAATCAAGGTTCCCTGGTACATATATCACAAAATGTTAGTATACGGGTAGAGTGATTTAGAAAGATTAAGCAGGGAAATGTAATGTTATCATTTCCACTGAGGAGAACAAAATATAAACATAGAAATATTTGAATACAGTCATTCCAGACATTAGTAAGGGTCTGGGCCCAAAACGTCAGCCTTCCTGCTCCTCTGATGCTGCTTGGCCTGCTGTGTTCATCCAGCTCTTCACCTTGTTATCTTGTTAGTAAAACCACATCTGGAGTATTGTGCACAGTAGTTGTGTCCTTATTTAAGAAAGGTTGGGAATCCTTCATCTGAAAACTTGAGGCACAATTATTTTTTAGATGAAGGATATTTTTGATATTCCGATACACTTACCTTAGTCTCCAAGATCTTTTACTATCATCTCACAACCAAAAACAAAGTATACATTTAACTCTTGAATGTCTTGTATCCAAGTCTGTTGGGGGACAGGGTCACATTATCAAAATCTGAATGGTATCTGTGAACTGTTTGCTTCCCCACTATCTCTGCATTTATTATCCTATCTCCATTTGTTGTTATACTTACTACTTTGGGCCCTTTGGAAAACACTTTGTGTGATCTGAAAGCACCTTGAGAACCTCTGAGCTTCAGCCTTTGAGAAAAGGCTTCACTTTTATGTCTGTTTGGTCTATTCAGGCCCGCTTTTGCAAAGACCTTTGCTTTTTAGGTCTTTTCAGTTTCCATCCGCGTGAATATGAGAAACCAGCCTGTCATTGCTCTGGAAGCATTTCAAAGAACAGATTTCTGGGATGAAAAGGTTGCCCTTATGAGGAAAGGTTCCAGCCTTGAATAAGAATGAGAGGTAATCTTATTGAAATACTCAGGATCTTGAGGATGCTGAATAATGTGGATGCTGAAAGGATGCTTCCCCTGTGGGAGAAACTAGAACTAAGGGGCTCACTTGTAAAATAATTGATCTCACATTTAAAATGCAGATGATGAGAATTTTGTTTGAGGATTATTTGTCTGTGGAATTATGTTTTTCAGTGAGCACTGGAGGCTAAGTCATTGAATATATTCAAGGCTGCATTTTAATGAATTCTTTGACTGTCCGGGGAGCTGATAGTTATCAGGGGGTTCATCAGAAAGTGGAGTTGAGACCAGAATCAGATTAGTCATGATCTTACTGAATGGCAAAGCAACACCCTCACACACCAGGCCTTGTGATCACATAGTCTGCTATTACACACAACCCATTGTCAACCACTAACAGTCCCCATTAACAAATAGTCACCTTCCTAGCCAGATTGTTATCCACTCCTTTGTCTGTCCAACAGTTCTTCTCTCTCTTCGGGCTCTATCCTCTTCTATCATTTACTGTTTACCTCCTCCATCCACCCTATCATCGTCAGATAAATTGACATTTTCCTAGCTATTATCAGTTCTGGGGAAGAGTCATTGGACCTGAAGTGTTAATTCAGATTTTTCTTCACAAATGCTGTCAGACCTGCTGAGTTTTTCCAGCAATTTCTGGTTTTGGATTCATAACTGCTGCTGATTTGTAAGTTTGTACATTAGACCTATGAAATAAGTAATCAGATGTATGTGATAGACATAACATATACTTACACACAAACACATATTCATATAAGTTCTAAATTTGGATTTTAAAATAGTGGCATATTGATGGGTTATATTTCTGTTGGGTTTAAAGAAAAAACAAGGTCAGACAGTCCCTTTCTGAACATTAACACAATCCAGGAAATGTCCAATAGTGGGGAACTTTTGGAGCATTCATCGAAAATTGTTTTTATTGTGGCTGTTTATAATAGATCAGGTAAACATTGCCAACCATTAGCTCCTTTTCATTTAGAATAATCAAGGATTGATTTCAGTTTATAAAACCCAGAGATTTAAAGTTGCTGGACACTTCACAGGAGATCTGATTGGGGTTGGAAACTAATACAGTTTCTCTCCTAGACAGACGGTAGGACTGTTCAGGAAAAGCACAGTTACTTTAATGTAACAGTTAGGTTTCAAAGCTTCAAAATCAGGAGAGCTTGGTTAGAAATTTGCAGGTTAAGAAAAACTGGGAGAATCGAAGCTCTGTGTTTTGATACTATTCATGTAAGACAACTTCATAGATCATGGGCAATAAGTTGCAGTTAAAGATTTGATGTGGAACAATAATTTCTCTGGTTTTGAGTCTCTGTCATGGATAGGGATAGAAAACAGGATTGCACTTTGCTCTGTGTGTTTTTAGATCTTTCAAACAGTGCTCCGCATTTAGATAGCTTTTATTTGTTTAGTTTTTGTTTTTGTCTTTTGTGCAGTTAACTTTAGTTCTCCTATGACAGAAATTCCACAGCCTTATGCAGCTGTGTTTCAGTGAATAACCACATCATTAAAGCCAAAAATAAATAATATATGAACATAGGTTTCATTCTCGCATCTGACTTGTCCAGTTGTGCCACCAACTGGGATTATAACTAAATTGACTCAGTGGAAAACAGCAATGTCCAACAACTGAATCTTCACAGCTTGTGGACTGCAGTTTCTCAGCAACGGATTTTAATCAAACCATTGAACAAAGTCATAAAGAGATTAGACAGCCCAGAGGAAGAAAACAATAACTAACCATAACCATGTGATTAGTAAATTTGCAGATGACATGCAAATTGGTAGAGTTGTAGATAGGTAGAGTGAGGACAGAGATTAAAAGACGCAGCAGGTTATAGATCGGTTGGAAAATTGGGCAGAGAAATGGCAGATTAAGTTTAATCCAGACAAAAGTGAGACAAACATTTTGGAGAGATCAAATGTAAGGTATTTGCAAAGTGAACAGTAAATGGCAGGACCCTGAGGAGTATTCATATTTAGAGGGATATTGGGGTGCAAGTCCATTGCTCCCTTGAATTGGCAACACAAGTGAGTAAAGTGGTAAAGAAGGCATATGGCATGCTTGCCTTGATTGGTTGGGGCATTGTGTATAAAAATTGACAAGTCATGTTGCAGCTTTAGTTAGACTAGATGTGGAGTACTGTGTGCTGTTTTGGCTGTCACACTATAGGAAGGATATGGAGGCTTTGGAGAGGGTGCAAAAGCGGTTTACCAGGATGATGCCTGGATTGGATGAGCGTTTGGACAAATTTGGATTGTTTTTGCGAGATCATTGGAAGCTGAGGAGTGACTTGATAGATGTTTATAAAATTATGAAACACATGGATAGGGTGGATAGTCAGAGTCTCTTTCCCAGCGTGGAAATGTCAAATACATCGATTTAAGGTGAGAGGGGGAAGTGTTTAAGGAAGATGTCCAAGGCAAGTATTTTATGCAGAGGGTGGTAGATATCTGGAATGTGTTGCCTGGGAGGTGGTAGAAGCAGATATAACAGCAACATTTAAGAGGCATTTAGACAAACAGATGAACAGGCAGGGAATAGAGAGACATGGTCTATGTGCAGGCAGATGGGATTAGGTTTAGAATGACATCATGGTTGGCACAGACATAGTATTCATTAACAGGATGTGGGCATCACTGGCTAGGCAGCATTTATTGCCCATTCCTAATGGCCTGTTCCTGTGCTGGACTATTCTGTGTTTTACTGGTAATCCAGTGCAAGCAACCCATCTAATTTTAATGCTAAGCTCCCTTCCCCGTCCTCTCTCAGTAACTCCTAACCCCAGAAATACTCCATACCACCCTCCAACAAATATTACCCGTCTAAGACCTTCTCATGCTCTTAGTGGACCTCATGGTACCTGCCATCACCCATCCAGTCATCCTGTCAGTTCGGCTTGACATTTGTCTCCTGGGATTTGATTTTGGAAATAGGCCTGATGCCCTCGATACTGCCTGACTCAAGGAAGCTACAGTAGACCCAGCTCTAAACAACTAACTTGGCTTTCAATGAGTGAGTGAGACATGGGATGAAAGAAAAGAAGATTCTGCTTGGAGACTCAGTCAGGTTGACACCAATCTGGAGATGCTGAATGATTGTGAGTGAGGCACTTTGGCCTCCTCTGATTTTGACCAGGGCTCCTTCATCAGGGCTCAGGCCCACATTCTATTGAAGGGTTATAAAACCTGCCCACCTGCAACAACCTGCAACTCCAAATTCAAAGATAGAATCAATACTTTCCCAACAGCTACATTTGGATTGTTTTGTCCCTGTTTATTGTGGGGTGCATTTTTATCAAATTCTACCAGAGTAGGCAGATGGGTATTGGTTGGTGGAATATCTGACATGGCTGTTGTAATATGGTCAGGTTTTGAAGTCTCGACAAAGAGATGTTGGTTCAGGCAGAGAACAGCTATCCCTCAGCAAGGTCTGTAACATTATATTTCTGTTAATTTCTGAATGAAAATGCTAATGTGAAAGTTAATTAAAGGTGTGTCTTGCTTTACTTCAGCTATTCTTCAAAACTTGGAAGCCAAGTCAAATTGAATGTTTGCTCTTCATCAAGCAGTATGTATATGACATATATATTTACACTTGACATTGTTCATACTTAAAATCAGTTGGTATCCCTTAAGAACTGATAAATGATAATCTAGTTGACATCAAATTGTAGAATCATGCAGAAGCTAATTTCCATTGTGAGATATCACACATACAGGAAACTGATTACTGGCAGGCACAGGACAGATAAAAGACAAACAGCTTCACTAACATTACATAAATGACCCCCATAAAATGGGCAGCTCAGAAAAATTCCTAAGTTTCCCTATCCACGTTAATGCTGCTCGCTCAATTTGGTTTTAAAATCCATTTGCTGAGATAACCTTCAATTGCCTCCCCAGTGATTTTAATTCAAAGTGTTATGGAGGAGTGTGAAATCTTTTCAGCCAAGTCTGATTGCTTCTCCTTTTAATTGAACATCGCTATCTTACATAATTGAAAATAATAAAAAAATTAAACAGTAATAAACTTATCATCTGTACTTCTATTAGGTTTTGCTGTTTTCAATTAAAATCCATTCTTTAACATTATTGCTTTCCTTCACTATTCACATTGAGCAATGTGATATCTTCTCTGGAATGTTAAACAGCAGAATCAGCTAATTGCAAATGACACTCTTCATTCCTGGTTCTATTACATTTAAAGTCCTGAATTTTATCATTGGAGTGAAATGTTGGCAAAGCCTCCCTTTGCTCCTTGACTTTCAATAAATTTAGTTTTTAAAATAACAGTCTGTACACTTCAAGATGCTTTTTATTCTGTGAAAGCTGTTTTGAGACATTTGAGATAAGGTGCATATGAATTGATGTATTATTCTATTTATCTATTAACAACAAAAAACTTGAAAAACACAACACCTTTAAAGTAGAAAAACATCCTGAGACACTTTACAGTGAAATAATTTTCGAGAAAACTGTCATGGAGCTGCAAAGATGCATTGGGTGGGTGAGAGCATTGTCAGAGAGTTGAGCTTTCAGAAGGATCTTCAAAGGGGTAGTGATGGACAAAAGGCAGGTGTGTTAGGAATGAACGTGAGTTTGGAGACAACATGATAAACAATCTGTCAAATCAATCTCGAATTAAATCAGCTTTAGTCAGGTTGTTCGAAGGCGGGGAATGTGCAAATTTATTGAAACAAGTCTTCCAGTTTAAAAATGAAATCCTCTCAGATTTCAACTCCCAAATTCATCCTTCAACATAGAGCACAGCTCAGGGATAATGTTGGGGATGGTATATGGCAGATAATATGGGCTGAGAAGAGGAACAATGTCCAGGTATTAGAGGAAGGAGGAGTTCTGGGGGAGGGAATCGAAGTGATGTTGAGATTGAGGAGATTGCAGAGATACCGAGGAATAAGTTTTTAAATGGAGTGTGGCATCTGCCAACACTGTCAATAGTTGGTAGTGGATTATGTCGTATCAGGCTGTTAGCATCAAAGGGTTAGCTGACATCACAAGGGTAACTTTCATGTATCAGGATATGAAGGACTGTTCGTGGGGAGAGCTAACAGTGCTCTAAGGTGTAAATATATTTACACTTGCATCTAGCCTGGGAACCCTCAAAAGAATCTCATGTAATGCTGAGAGATATATATTTAGTACGTACTATGGAACAAATTTACAACTAAAGCGGGTTTCACTTCTGATAAGGACTTTGTACAGGTATCTTTCCCCTCTTGTTATCAGCATTTTAAACTAATCACAATAGCAATGATTGATTCCAGTGAATCTATCCAAAATATCTCAAAAGCTATGGGTGAAATAACCGTAATATGGTGAACAGTTGAGTATTTTGTTCAGACAATATTAGCATGAAGAAATCTTCAACTCTACAAAAAACACAACCTTCTGAGGAAAAGAGAAAAAAAAGGAAGTGTCTTCATTTCATCTTTATTACCCAGTGCTTTGACAGAAAATAATTACAATATTCCAACAAACATGATGACTTAACACTTAATAAAATTGCAGAAATTTCTAGGAAAGCTCTGTAGGTCTGGCAACATCTGTGGAGAAAAATCAAAGTTAATGTTTTGGGCCCAGTTTCCCTTCCTCAGAACTGAAACCACACAAACAACGAGGAGACAGAATACAGGAAATAGATTGAGTGTGCTTAGCAACATTGTTGTCTTTACACAATCTCTCCATTAACGTTAACAAAACGAAAGAGACGGTTCTTGACTTTAGGAAGCAGAGTGGAGGGCTGTCTGTATCAAATGGTGCTGAGGTGAAGATGGTCGAGAGCGTCAAGATCCTGAGAGTGATGATCACCAACAATCTGTCCTGGTCCACCCACATTGATGTGAAGGTCAAGAAAGCACAACATCACCCCTACTTCCTCAGGACACTAAGGAAATTCAGCATGTCCACAAGGATTCTCAACAATTTTTACAGGTGCAGTATAGAAAGCATCCTATCTGGATGCATCACAACTTGGTTTGGAAACTGCTCTTCCCAAGACCGCAAGAAAGTACAGAGACATAAACACAGCCCAGTCCATCACACCAACAAGCCTCCCATCCATCTATACTTCAGGAAAACAACCAGCATAATCAAAGACCACTCCCACCCTGGTTATACTCTCTTCTATTCTCTTCCATCAGGCAGAGAATATAAAAGTTTGTATTTGTACGAATAGATACAAGAACAGCTTCTTCTCTGCTGTTATTGGACTTCTGAATGGACCTCTCAAATTTTAAATTTAATGTTGATCTCTCTCCCTGTGCGCCTTCTCTGTGGCCATCACATTGTATTGCTCACTTTGTTTGGTGAAGGAGAGGGCATCCAGTGGGAGCAGTGGCAATACCAGGTCAAGGCAGGTTTGGCTCCACCCCAGCCTGAGGCCTCCAGGTGATCAAGGAGCAGGTCCCAGACTGAATCCTGTGGTCCAGATTTGAAGACTGAGCTGAGGCTCCAGGATCATGGCTGGGCCTTGGTACCTGATGGTTGGGGTGGTGATGAGTTTGGTACCCGATTGTATTGGCCCAACTTATGGTGTTTGTGGAGTTGGTGGAGGTGAGCTGGCAGCAGACAGTGGTGACTCCTTGCTCTAACAGTGTTAACAGTAGCACGGTGAAGTCAGGTTACAGCAGTGTTGTTGGTTTGGTCACATGGACTCGCGGCATCAGGGTGGAGGAGCTTAGATACAGGCCCATGGCTGAGCTAGAAATGGGCATTGCTCCAAATACCACCTCCCTTTATTGAAATAAGACTGTAAGATGAATTTTATTTTTTTTTTGGCTTTATATTCTATGTTTTGACTTATTTTCTGTGTTTTAAGTTGGACAGTGGTGACACTAAATGATACATTTCACTGAATTTGTAACAAATACGCACATGACAATAAAACAAATCAAATCAAATTAAATGTTGCCACGGTGACTGAAACCATTTCCACGGGTGAAGGGACAATAACAGCAGCACCTTTCATACCAATGCGCAGGATTCTCACAATCCCACTCCCTCCTCAATCTGGGATTCCACATTCAGCCACTAAAAGTAGCTCCTAGCTATTTCTTTCATTCGCACTGTGCCAGGGTGCCCTTGGTGCCCTAGTTCCAGTACCTTTCCCTTTAACAGGGGAGGGATACCAACTCCCCGCATTAAACACCCATCCGATACAGACAACTCCCACCTCCTGGACAGGTAAGGGTGTAACTCTAGGCAATTTCCACGATGGTCCTCCGTCCCAGGGCTAACTCTGTCACTCGGCTCAAAACCATGTTGTTCCGAGTCATGTTCCACACCTGATTTGCTGACACTGGTACCTTATCATCCTGGGAAAGGTATGTACTTTTCAAATTACAGCCAGAAACACCTTTATTCCCCGGGTAGTGGCAGGCTTGACAGGGCATTTACATTGCTATGCTTCTTCACCTCTCGGTATATGATCTGATATGGGTAGCTGACAGAGTCAGTACCCATTCCTGCCAGCTTGCTGCTGCTATTGATTGTATCCTTGCATACAGGCCAAAAACGCAGGTTAGAGGTCAATGTTTGGTCAGTAGCACGAAGAGCCTGCCATAAAGGAAATAGGGGAACTTCTTAACGCCAAACATGATGCTCAATCCCTCCTTTTTCAGCTTGAGCATAATTCTCCTCCATCTTCATTAGTGATCTCAATATAAACGCAATGGGCCTTTCCTCTCCATTTGTTAAGATGTGTGACAGTGCCAATCCCATAAGGCAAGGCACCATATGCTAACTGTAGTAGCAACTTGGAGTCAAAATGCATTAACACTTCAATCCAACTTTAATTGTCACAGGCTGAAGAATTAATTCATAAGAAGAGGGGTCCAGAGGTCAGACGCTGGAGTTAGGGCCCATTCAATGCATCACTGACTGCTTAATTCAAGGTGCTGCAACATCAGTCGATGGTAAGAATATGGAAAAGTCAAAGATCAGGCATGCAGAGGAAAAGAGAAGAGGGAAGGCTGGGACGAATAGCAGAGCAAGGAAACGATTTGCAATAAAGAAATTTTGGTTTAACGAGCCTCAATCACTTTGTAAAAATGATAGAAGACAACATCAAATTATGGAGTCCCAGCTATTTCTCTGTGTCCTATATCTAAAGAAGAACTGGAAAGGATATTTAGTGTGAAACTATCAATTCCTGACAATAAAACCAATCTTAATTAATTTAAGTTGGCTTGAGGGATATGGATCTTCTGATGAGACTGCTAGAGGAAGTTAAAATTAACACTGCAGTGGAGAAGATTGATTCAAAAAGTGCTTCCAGCCCTGGTGGTATAAAGCTTATGGACAACCAACAAATACACAACATGTCTCCCAGACTCTTTTCTCTCTGGCTCAAATCAGGTGTGATACCTGATTTGCTTAAAAGCAAGTAGAACAGTTTTAATCCCTACGATTTTGTTGATCTGGTGAAAGCCTTTAACACAGTGTGGCATAAATTATTTTTCAAAACACTTCAGAGGTTGATCCCCGTAAGGTTTTTACACAGTGAATTGGAGATGTATTTACAAACAATATAACAGTAATTGAGGGTAGTCATTGTAAAATCAATCCAATCAAGATTGAGAAAGTTGTTAAACAAGGTGGTTCTATTTTTCCAAACTTGTTAAACATTGCGTTAGACTGTTTGGTATGCACCCTCAAAGAGGTATATTCAGGAGTATTTATACCACTTAATGGAGAAAAGATCAATTGCTCTGAACTGGCCATCATTGACAATATTGAACTGGTTAACGATGACACCTTGAATGATGAAAAATGTCAAGATTGCCCAGCAATTCTGTGATTGCACAGGCCTGGTTATCAAAATCAAGAGGTCGAAGGGATTTCACTTTTCATATCAGGGGAAGTCCTATTTATATCATCATAGAAAGAATTGGCCATTCAGTGGGAGCAACATCTAATACATCCCCCACGGATACAGAAAAATGCCAGGGAACCTGAGCTGATCCATGGGCAGGTGTTGCGAAAGCCAAATGGGAGGCCAAAATAAATACGAACTGAAAGAACTGCAGGTGCTTGAAATCAAAAACTTCTTGGCAAGCTCAGCATGTCTGGCAGCCTTACGTGTGTGTGTGTGTGTGTGTGTGTGTGTGTGTGTCTACATCTGTGTAAATAAAGACCTGGGTTCCAAATCTTGTTCCAAGGATGTCTTATAGTTTATCTTAACCAGAACTCCACTGAACACTCTTCAAAAATTGGACAAGATTATTTGTAGTTTTTTTAAAGAGACCTTACATCTTTCCAATTATATGATCGATCATATAATTTATGCAAATGATAGGGATGAACATTAGGCAGTGCTGAAATTGTAGATACTAATCTTGCTATTAATTATTAGAAAATGTGAGACCTTTGAGTCATCAACCAATCAGGTGATCCAGGCATCCTTTCAATTCTGTAAGGCCTGCAATTTGAGAACGAAAGGGGGACTACATCAGTTATGGATCCAGAAAGGGGGAGACAGCTTCTTAGAAGAGAGGACTCAGTGAAGTCTAACTGCATTATGTTGGAGGAGCCTCTGAAACCCCTAAACCCTGAACAAATTAAAACAGTAACAGCAGATCCTAACCATGAGGTGGCCTAGAGGGCGATAGGGTTAGGCAAGTGGACGGATCTTAAAAGTCAGCGTCTCACTGTTAAATATTATAGAGATGATAATGTCTCTAAGCCAGGCTTTAGATCATCTTTCAGGATAATTGTAACTGCCCATAGTTAAATGTGACAAAATGGCTGCTTGTCGTTTTTTTCTCACTGACAAGATAGTTGAAGAAAATTTAAGCTGATGCAGCATTTCATGGAGCTCCAATCATGGCCCTTACAGACAGACAACAAAAAGCCCCTGAGAATCACAGTCGAATGGACTTAGGATACAGACAGTAAGCTTTTGATAAGAGTGCCTCAGATAGAAACCATCTGATTTGAAAATTTCCTATTTTTATATAAAATAGAAAGAGAAGGCTAGACCTACCTTAGATGATGATGCTTTTAAAAAAATTATAACGACACCTTAGAGTAGACACAGATATTCATACTATAATAGTAGTTTTAATGTATTAGACGCTGGGAATTTAATTACATTTCTGTAGGTAGTCAGTTTTGGAGACAGAAACTGGTTTTGATAACATCCTTGGATAACCTTGATAAGGGCCTGGTACCAGCTAGTTCAAAGTTTGTTATTCAGTATAGATTAGACGAAAAGTCTGATCCCAAAATAATCAAATTCTTTAGGTAAGGTTCACTAGGTATTAAATACACCTACATGGTCATGTTAAAATGATACATGAAACCAGCAAACCAACATTAAGGGATTCAACGGAATTGTCTTCAAATAAAAATAGGCAGTAAAGAGTAGCTTTCACTCCATCAGCAGGAAGATTAGAACAATAAAGAAGTGTAAACAAGATAACCTTGGAACAGTGACAACAAGGTGTGGAGCTGGAGGAACACAGCAGGCCAAGCAGCATTAGAGGAGCAGGAAGGCTGACGTTTTGTGTCTAGATCCTTCTTCAGAAATGGGGGAGGGGAAGGGGATTCTGAAATAAATAGGGAGAAAGGGGGAGGCGGAGAGGAGATGGATAAAGGAGAAGGTACCTATCTGAAACAAGGTCACTATGACCTGCACGGAATAAACAATCACTGCTTCACAACATAACCAACTGCCTAAAGAACGAGGGAAAAATGGCTGGGAAAGATCAGAAAGCAAAGGAGAGAAGCCACATCCACTGGAATCTTAAAGAATTCGAATAAGCTTTTATTCAGTGTGACTGAATTTCATTCCTATCAATGGGATTTGAATCGGTGGTATCCTATTTAGGAAAGAGAATTAATAGGAAAAGTATTTAAAGTACCGATAATGATGTTCCATCCTGGTATCAAACTTCTGTTTCAAACCATCTTACAACATACAAATAAAAGAAGCTGTAAATACCCATGGTTAGACAGACAGACTTGGTTTGTTTTACGTTTCAAAGTCGGGTGAGAGGGAAGCTTCCCCTGAAATTGTCAGCTTTGTCACAGAATTATAGTATTAGGTGTAATCACGCATAACTTTATATTTGTGCTGATGTCACAGACTTGCTAATAACCGGTAGAATTTAACACACTTGCTAATCTTCTGTACTAAGTTTAGCAAGAATTATAAAATTGTATAACAGATTTTGAAAATTAATTAGTAATAAGCAAATATAAAATGCAACTGGCAAATGTTTGGGAAGGGACATAACAGTCAGTGTGGAATGTGGCCACTGAGATATATTGTAGGAGCCCAAGGATCATAGAATCTTTACGGTGTGGAAGCAGGCCCTTCGGCCCAACAACCTGACACTGACCCTCAGAGCATCCCACCCAGACCCATCCCTCTATAACACACCTAATCTACACATCCCTGAACACTATGGGCAATTTAACATGGCCAATCCACCTAGCCTGCACATCTTTGGACTGTGGGAGGAAACTGGAGCACCCAGAGGAAACCCACGCAGACACGGGGAGAATGTGCAAACTCCACACAGACAGTCATCCAAGGGTGGAATTGAACCCAGGTGCCTGGCACCGTGAGGCAGCAGTGCTAATCACTGAGCCATCGTGTGATAGGGTTCTGGCAAACATCACAAGATCATGGGGAACCTAAGGTGGACTGTGAAGTTGTCTATCATTGAGTGTGTATTCACAGGATTGGATGTGTAGGTCAGAGGGGATGTGGCAAGCACACATGTCAATGTCACGTGTTACCATTGTAATGTTGTATGAAAAATATCCTGGGCTTTATTGAGAAAGGTAGAGTTTCCTAGAGACCTCTCCCATGCTGCACTGGTAAGGAGCTCTGAATAAAGACTGATCTGTGCTGCTGAACATAGGACTCAGACTCCTCTTTTAAACTCCCTTTCCAAAATCACCTTACGTTCCTGGGTCTACTTCCATGGTTGCCTTTCTTCCAGCAACTGCCAACCACTTTAAGGCAGCCACAAATTAGGCGATGGACACCGCTTCATTCTGTACCTGATTGTAAAATCTGAAACATTCTGTGATCATCAGCAGCTTGGGTGTGAAATCATTTCCTAACACTTCACAATGCTCTTGGAATATCTTCTCCAAGGGTTTCTCTGCATGCACCTGACTCTAAGAATTGCGAAAGTCTTGGTCCTGATGGTACTTAAGAAAGCTGGCACCATGATGACCTTAGCCACTTTGTTGCCTTCAAGAACAAATCCATGTGCTGTGTATAAAGTTCAATTTTCAGATTCTTCACCAAACGGCCCCATCGCTCCAAATTAGTCTGCCATTTTGTTTTCCTGCCACTCAAGCCTAGTAGCTGTTCAGCCCAAGTCTACTCAGTGAACATTCCCATGCTGGCTATTCCCTCACTGGCTGTGCGAGTGTATCATTCCACTCTGGCATTGCCCGTAGCCCGAGTCTGAAAGTGGAGTCATAGGCAGACAGGGCGGTGAAGAAGGCATTTTGTACGCTCACATTCATTGGTCAGTATGTTGAGTATAGGAGTTGGGATGTCATGTTGTATCTGTACAGGGCATTGATTAGGCCACTTTTGGAACACTGCAAGCAATTCTGGTCTCCCTGCAATAGATCATAGATCATAGGATTCCTACAGCATGGAAACAGGCCCTTCGGCCCAACAAGTCCACACTAACCCTCAGAGCACCTCACTCAGACCCATCCCACTATAACCTACTTAATCTACACATCCCTGAATACTACGGGCAATTTAGCATGGCCAACCCACCTAGCCCGCACATCTTTGTACTTTGGAAAGAAACCGGAGCACCCAGAGGAAACCCACGCAGACACAGGGAGAAAGTGCAAACTCCACACAGAAAAGTCGCCCGAGGGTGGAATTGAACCCGGGTCCCTAGTGCTGTGAGGCAGCAGTGCTAATCACTGGGCCACAGTGCTGTGAAACATGAAAGGGTTCAGAACAGAATTACAAGGATGTTGTCAGGGTTGGAGGGTTTGAGCTATAGGGAGGGGCTGAATTGGCTGAGACTACTTTCCCTGAAGCATCGGAGACTGAGGGGTGACCTTATAGAGGTTTATAAGATCATTGTTAGGGTAAATTGGCAAGGTCTCTTCAGTCCACACCAACCAGATATCCTATCTAAATCTCGTCCCATTTGCCAGCATTTGGCCCATTTCCCTCTAAACCCTTCTTATTCATATACCCATCCAAATATCTTTTAAATGTTGTAATTGTACCAGCCTCCACCACTTCCTCTGGCAGCTCATTCCATACACGTATCATCCTCTGCGTGAAAAACCTGCCCTTTAAGCCCCTTTTAAATCTTTCCCCTCTCACCTTAAACCTATGCCCTCTAGTTTTGGACTCCCCCCCACAGGGAAAAGACCAAGTTTATTTACCCTATCCCTGCCCCTCATGATTTTATAAACCTCTGTAAGATCACCCCTCAGTCCCAGCTGCTCCAGGGAAAATAGCCTCAGCCAATTCAGCTCCTCCCTATAGCTCAAACCCTCCAATCCTGGCAACATCCTTGTTAATCTTTTCTGAATCCTTTCAAGTTTCACAACATCCTTCCTATAGCAGGGAGACCAGAATTGCACACAGTATTCCAAAAGTGGCCTGACCAATGTCCTGGATAGCTGGAACATGACCTCCCAACTCCTATACTCAGTGCACTGACCAATACCTACGAATCCACTTTCAAAGAACTACGAACCTGCCCTCCAAGGTCTCTTTGTTCAGCAATGCTCCCCAAGACCTTACCATTAAGTATGTCAGTCCTGCCCTGATTTGACTTTCTCAAAATGCAGCACCTCACATTTATCTAGATTAAAGTCTGTCTGCCACTCCTTGATTGTTAGAAAGGTGATTAAAATCAGTGGCAATCCTACGGGGATTGAAATGTAAGGCGCAGTGTTGGCCATGTCAATATTAACTTGAGAAAATTGCTGTTCATTTCAGGATGGACATGGCACACAGGCTGACAGTACATTGAAGGTTCAGGAAATGCCATCAGCATAAATGAGGCAGTAAGCCTCTCAGGAGTCTTCATTTCATTGTTTTTGTTATTTGTTCATGGGATGTGGGTGTCACTAGCTGATCAACATTTATTGCCTGTTCCTAGTTGCCCTTGAGAAGACGGTGGTGAGCTGCTTCTTGAACCACTGCAGTCCATTTGCTATTGGTAGATCTAGAATACCATTAGGGAGGTGATTCCAGGATTCTGATCCAGCGACACTGAAGAAATGGCGATATATTTCCCAGTCAGGGTGATGAGTGGTTCGAAGCGGAACCTACAGGGGCAGTGCTCCCTCTAAATACCCTGAGAATAGCAGGTCTAGCACTCTGACAGAGACAGATCCCAAGATCAACCCTATGGCTGATTTGATGAAGTGCCTCCGCTCCCGCTGTTCAGTAAATTACATTTTAGAACCTACTGATTTGAGTTTGCTTCCAATACTATTAAAATCTATTCCTACATGGCAAAGAAAATGTTCATATTTGATTTAATTTTGATTTCTTTTTGTAGAATTTTATGGTAATAATGAGTATAACAAAGACCTCGGGGTAGAATCAAGTAGCACCTGCTTGGCAATAACCTGCTCAGTGACGCCCAGTTTGGGTTCTGCCAGAGCCTCTCAGCTCCTGAACTCATTACAGCCTTGGTTCAAACATGGACAAAAGAGCTGAATTCCAGAGGTGAGGCGAGAGTGACAGCCTTTAACATCAAGGCTGCATTCGACCGAGTGTGGCATCAAGGAGCCCTAACAAAACTGGAAACAATGGGTATCAGGGGGCAAACCCTCCGGTGATTGGAGTCATACCTGACACACAGGAAGATGGTCGTAGTTGTGGGAGGTCAATCGCCTCAGCTCCAGGACATCTCTGCAGGAGTTTCTCAGGGTAGTGTCTTAGGCCCAACCATCTTCAGCTGCTTCATCAATGACCTTCCCTCCATCGTAATGTCAGAAGTAGGGACGTTCACTAATGATTGTACAATGTTCGGCACCATTCACAACTCCTCAGATACTGAAGCAAGTGTTCAAATGCAACAAGATCTGGGCAATATCCAGGTTTGGGCTGACAAGTGGCAAGTGATATTCGTGCCACACAAATGCCAGGCTATGACCGTCACCAATAAGAGACAATCTAACCACCGACCCTTGACATTCAATGGTATAACCATCACTGAATCCCCCACGATCAACATCGTGGGGTTTATTATTGACCAGAAACTCAACTGGAATCACTACATTAACAGAGTGGCCACAAGAGCAGGTCAGAAGCTGGGAATAAAAACAAAGTTGCTGGAAAAGCTCAGCAGGTCTGGCAGCATCTGTGAAGGAGAAAACAGTGTTAACGTCTCAGGTCCAGTGACCCTTCCTCAGAAGCTGGGAATACTGTGGTGAATACTCCTTCTCCCTCAGGCTTGTCCACCACCTACAAGGCACAAGTCAGGAGTGTGATGGAATACTCTCCACTTACCTGGATGGGTGCATCTCCAACAATGCTCAAGGTCCTTGACACTATCCAGGACAAAGCAGCTCGCTTGATTGGCACTGCATCTACAAGCATCCACTCCTTCCACCACCGACACTCAATAGCAGCAGTGTGTACTATCTACAAGATGCACTGCAGAAATTCACAAAGTTCCTCAGACAGCACCTTCCAAACCCATGACCACTTCCATCTAGAAGGACAAGGGCAGCAGACAGATGGGAACATCACCATTTTCAAAGCTCCCCTCCAGGTCACTCACCATCTTGACTTGGAAATATATTGCTGTTCCTTCACTGTCGCTGGGTCAAAATCGTGGAATTCCCTCCCTAATGGCATCATGGGTCAACCTACAGCTGGAGGACTGCAGTGGTTCAAGCAGGCAGCTCACACTCACCTTCTCAAGGGCAATTAGGGACGGGCAAGAAATACTGGCCAGCCAGCGATGCCCACATCCTACAAATGAATAGAGAGAATAAAAATGTCCTATCACGAACTGACCTTCACTAGTTACTGGATCAGACTCAGGGAGGTCAACAGCAATGGAGATGAGGAGAGTGGGAAACAGTGTGCTGATTCCCTTATTCACCAATTGCACAAAGTTGGATTTCCTCTTGCGATCTCCATACACATAGATTATTAACAACCCCTTCCCAGACATGATGGCTCCCACAGCCCTTTACCTCTGCTGTCACATCACCTGGCCCAGCATTCCCGTCCTGGCTGCCTCCCTCGACATTTCTCTCTGCTGGGGCCAAGCTGGGATTTTCGACAGCTGAAAGACGTGACAGAAGCAATGACAGTGCACGGCAGGAGGTTCGTTACATAGATGTTATTGACTTGGCATAAAATATTTACCAAATCATACAGATTGCAAATTAATTTACAGCCTGTCATTGATGCTGACATATTTGCTAAAGACAATTTACATTTCAACGGCAAAGAAAAAAATTGAATTCTAATTTTCACAAACTGGAATTATCTTGTATTGAGCAGCAACAGATGCATGTAAAACTGATCTCAACCAAGAAATACTCAATTATCTTTAATTAAAATAAGTCTCTACATGAAAAGAAAGACTATGAACCTAGGATTTATGACAAATAGCTTGCACTCTCTTGAAACACATTATTACCAGAAATTTAATCTTCCAGACTAAATGGAATGTAAGAATATTGGATTTAGTGCAGAAATAGACCATTTGGCCCCTCCAGCCTGCTCCATCATTCACTATGTTCATGATTAATCTATGTGGACTCAACTTCACTTCTCTGTCTATTCCTGTAATCCTCATCTCCTTTCGTCAATCAATAATCTCTCTCTCATAGCCTTGGATAAATTTGATGTTCCAGCTTCTGCTGCTCTCTTGGGAAGTAGATTCCACAGAATAATACTCTTCTATGACAGAAAGAGGTATCTACCATATCAATGTTAAAAGGAAAACTTTTTTTTTAAACTGTGTCTCAAGCTCTTGTTATTTCAAGAACAGGAAACATCCTTTCAGCATCTACTCTGACAAGGCTCCTCAGGAACTCATGGGTTTCAATGAGGTCACCTCTTATTCTTCTAAACTCCGATGTGTGGAGAACTCAATCTTTCCAACCGTTCTGCATAACAGAAGTACTTTGTTACAGGAATTGGTGAGACCTCTTTTGGAATACTGAGTCCAGTTCAGGTCACCCAGTTATAGGAAGGATATTATCAAACTGCAAAGGGTTCAGAAGAGATTTACCAGGATGTTGCCGGGTATGGAAATTTTAAGTAATAAAGACACACTGAATAGGCTGGGACTTGTTTCACTGGAGAGTAGGTGGTTGAGAGGCAACCTGATAGAAGTTTATTAAATAATGAGAGGTATAGATAGAGTTAATGGAAGTTGTCTTTTCGTTATGATGGGGGATTTCAAGAATAGAGGGCCCATTTTTAAGGTGAGAGGAGACAGATGTTAAAAAAGACACGAGTGGCAAATTTTTAAACACAGAGGGTGGTTCGTGTACGGAATGAACTTCCTGAGGAGGCGGAGGATGTGGGCACAATTACAACCTTTAAAAGACATTTGTATAGGTACATGAACAGGAAAGGTTTGGAAAGATATGGGCCAGGAGCAGGGAGTGAGTCTAGTTTAGTTTGGAATTATGTTAGGCGTGGACCAAATGGACTAAAGGATCTGTTCCCATGCTGTATGACTCGATGACGCTGTGAATGAGTTGAGTTAATTAATGGCAAGAATAAGAAATCTCAGCAATAGAGATTATGATATGGTAGAAATTTATTCAGAGATAGTAGGAACTCCAGATGCTGGAGAATCTGAGATAACAAAGTGTAGAGCTGGATGAACACAGCAGGCCAAGCAGCATCATAGGAGCAGGAAAGCTTGGCATTTCGGGCCTAGACCCTTCTTCAGAAAGTGTATTCATCCAGCTCTACACCTTGTTATCTCTTATGGTAGAAATTTACGTTTGGTTTTGAAGCAGAGAAATTTGGGTCTCAGACTAGTATTTAAGTTCTGAACAAAAGTAATCAAAAGATTATGAGGGCACAAATAGTTAACAAAAAGAGATATGGCAGTGAGTTAATACTAAATACAACAATTGTGAACGTTGTAAATCAGAAATAAAAACAGAAGTTGCTGGAAAGCTCTGCAGGTCTGACTGTATCTATAAAAAGAAATCAGGATTAACATTCTGGGTCTGATGATACTTCCTCAAAAGTGATGGTAGCTAGAAGATAGCTAAATTTAACTGTGAAACTTGGTTAATAAGTAAGAAAGTAAAGATATGGGGACAAACTTTTCAGGGGATATTTACAGACTCAATAAAGACATCCTAAAGTCTACAGAAGAAAGTGTGGACTGGGGTGGACAAAATCAGAAGTCACACGATACTAGGTTATAGTCCAACAGGTTTATTTGGAATCACACAAGCTTTCAAAGTGCAGTGAGAGAGTAAAGCACACAGACACAGAGTTTATAGGCGGAGAGATCAAAAGATCATACAAATGGTGTGAGTGGAGTGTCAGATAAAAAGTCTCTGCAGGTGACCAAGAGCGTTAGACGGTGAGTAAAGTGTTTATAAAATCAATGTCAGTGCTGTGTTGTCATGACAATCAGGCAGAGCCAGATGCCACACTGACTGAGACTATAAATTGTGTGTTATTTGAACAAAATGGAATATATTGGTAAATAAACAAACATCTTGGGTGAAATGATTCACCCCATAGATTTGTACGTGTGTGTTTGTGTGTGTGTGTGTGTGTGTGTGTGTGTGTAGGGTGGGGGGAGGGAGAGAGCGAGTATGTCTGCGTGTGTGTGCTTGAAAGAGAGTATGCGTGAAGGTGAGAGAGTATACATGTGTGAGGGAGTGTATATATGTGTGTGAGAAAGTGTGTGAAAGAGTGTGAGTGAGAGCGTGTGTGTGTTTGTGAAAGAGGGAGTGTGAGTGTGCATGTCTGTGAAAGTTTGTGTGTGTGAAAGAGTGTGAGTGAGTGTGTGTGAGAGACACTGTGGGCGTGTACGAGACTGTAATAAGTAATTCAAAACTATACAAACCAGTTAAGGTAGAGAGACCATAACAATTTATCCAAGTGATGGCATCCAAAAAGAACAGTAAGGTTGGTTTTACAGATACAGAACAGTGTGCTGGGGTCACTCGTAGAGTGACCTGAATCCAAGATCACTGTTGACGCTGTCTTCATAGGTACAGAACTCGGCTATCAGTCTCTGCTTGGCAATTCTGCATTGTTGTGTATCTCAGAGTTGTTTGAAAGTGAGAAGTAGAGGTATGGGGAAGATCGTGGTGAGGTGCTCATCGTCATTGATGACATGTTCTTTGCAGCCTTCAACATGGCGTAATTTCCCCACCACAGGGAAATACTGGACGGCAAAGGGTACCCCATCGGTCTAACCCCGTGTCTGTCTTCTCAGAAGGTCAATGCGGTTTCTCGCTGTGGCACATCGGAACATCCCTCAGCTGTCAATGACATTAAACCTCTGATCTTTGAGTAAGCTTCTGTCAAGACAGACTTTGAGATATACAGCAATGCAGAATCGCCAAGCTGAAACTGATAGCCAAGTTCCATACCCGTGAAGACAAGCTCAACCATGATCCTGGGCTCATGTTGCGCTACATGTAAGACCAACCCCCTCCCCACCACACCGATTTGTATCTGTAAAATCTTCCTCAGTGTCCTATATGATCTAAATTAGTTTATACAGTTTTGAATTACTTATTACACTCTCTCTCACACACACACACACACGTGTAAATCTATGGGGTGAATCATTTCATCTAAGATGTTTATTTGAGGATACATTCCATTTTGTTCAAAAAACACACAATTTGTAGTCACAGTCAGTCAGAGTGGCATCTTATAAATGATATCAGAGATAAAAGGTACTGCAGATGCTGGAGAATCCGAGATAACAAGGCGTGGGGCTGGATGAACACAGCAGGCCAAGCAGCATCATCGGAGA
>JAHRHZ010000029.1:36528728-36556832 GCA_024137785.1 Ginglymostoma cirratum | reverse complement strand
TCATAGGAGCAGGAAAGTTTGACATTTCGGGCCTAGACCCTTCATCAAGCTTTCCTGCTCCTATGATGCTGCTTGGCCTGCTGTGTTCATCCAGCTCCACACCTTGTTATCTCAGATTCTCCAGCATCTGTAGTACCTATTATCTCTGATATAATTTTAACCTCTTTACCAGGATGTTGCCTGGTATGGAGGGAAGGTCTTACGAGGAAAGGCTGAGGGACTTGAGGCTGTTTTCGTTAGAGAGAAGAAGGTTAAGAGGTGACTTAATAGAGACATACAAGATGATCAGAGGATTAGATAGGGTGGACTGTGAGAGCCTTTTTCCTCGGATGGTGACGGCTAGCACAAGGGGACATAGCTTTAAATTGAGGGGTGATAGATATAGGACAGATGTCAGAGGTAGATTCTTTACTCAGAATAGTAAGGGCATGGAATGCCTTGCCTGCAGCAGTTGTAGACTCGCCAACTTTAAGGGCATTCAAATGGTCATTGGATAAATATATGGATGATAATGGAATAGTGTAGGTTAGATGGGATTCAGATTGTTGCGCTGACCTGTGAAACCATCGAGGGCCGAAGGACCTGTATGGCACTGTTATGTTCTATGTTCTATCCTGAGACAAGTCCTCTGGGAACCTGGGAAGAAGGGGCACCTAAAGTGAGACTAAGGTCTATTGTCCCCCTGTCACTCTCCAGTTGGTGCTGACTCCCAATGGTTATGGTGACAGAGTACAGTCTGTCTGTATTTCCAGCAGACTCTGAGCCTATTGGGCATTGTTCTCCATGGAAACTGCCAACTTGCTTACAGAGGTAGCCAGACACTCGCATATCTGAGCAGCAAGGTCCAACCTACATTGCTGCAGCCCAGCAGCCCTAGTGGCCCAGTGTCCCCAACAAATCTACGACCAGCTGCAGATACATGATAGTGAGTGCTTACCAGGTCCTCCTCACTGTAATGGAGGTAACATACCATTCACTGCAACCCCCTCTCCCATGACCTCCACCATCAATAGGTGTCAGTGTCTGAGCTGGTAGAGAGAGATTGAGGGATAGACTTGGTGCTGCTGTCTCTGTGAGGTCTGTGCATGTGTCCTGAGGGGTTGGGAGGGGCCTGTCTCACAGTCAGGAGCCTTTTCACTGTTACTAATGTGATCATTCTCCCGGCGCCTGTGAGACACAGAACAAAGACTGAGTCATGGGAAGGGTTAGCAGTTGTTGTCATGTTAACAATGTATTGACAGTGGGGGCAATGGGAGAGTCACACCAAGGATAATGTTCCTGACTCAGTTGTGGGACGTGGAGGTTTTGAGTCTCCACAGAAACGGCCTTTACCTTGTTCCGTAAGGAAAAGGATCCTCTCATTGCATTGACTGAGGAGCAGAGTGTCTGGAACCCCATCCACCCACCTGCCCTTTTAGTCTATTATGGGATGTTTTTCATGGAATGAGAGAAAGGGAGAGATTGCGCGAGATGAAAGTGAGTGACACAGCTGTCAGTGCTGGTGGGGGAAAGGTGAGAAGGTGTCTAAGGCAAGTGGCTGGGCAGCATAGACAGCACACAAGGTAAATGTTTGGAGGAATTGGGATGGGAAAGAAAGAATGAGGGAAGATTTTTTCTTTAACAGTGAGAGTAATAGATCATTCAGCTTTGGTGGGAGATGGATGCAGTGAGACCATACTGACCAAGGTGGTAAGCCTCATCCAGACTGGCAGGGTCTGGTACCATGGTCCCCTGTGCTAGTCCTGAGAAAGAGGATTCTTTTGTATCACCCTCTAACCCTCGTTACAAAGCAGGGTGCCATCTCCCCATTGTTTGCCACAGCATCACTGAATCCAGCATTTCAGCACAGCTCCAGAATGCCAGTACTGACCAAATGCACAATGTCCTTTTATACATAGTGCCACTTCCAGGAATTGCAGAAATTCCTGGAAGTCAGAATTTGTCAGTGACAAATCTTTCCCGCTTTGGAGAATGCGAGAATTGGGTTACCATTGGAAGAAGGGCATACCATAGGAGTACAATGGTTAGTGAGTTAGGCTTGGGATGATAGGGTGAGAAAAACTCATTTAGCCTCACAGAGATAAACTTTCAAATAAACTCAATAAAAATGGCACTGTTACAATCTACGGTAAGATTCAACTCAACTTTCTTAACATTGCAATAAAGATTCCCATTCTCTTCTCAGCAGTGTCAGGGTCAAATTCACCAGAGAAGTAGAGTTGTCAGTCAAGATGAATTGTAGCAGCAAGAACAGTAAATGCTGATTTTTATTACTGTTTAACTCTGGTCCTGGGACAACAGGTCACACAGACTGCACACTTTGTGATTTTGGAAGGTTGCACCAAGATGTGATGTAATTTCACAATGTTGATATACAGCAGTTCAGAGTTGGGTTTATCCAGGGATCTTAGCATCCTCACAGATTGAATCAATGCCCATTTGACCCAGTGCTGGACTTCCTCACACTGCTGTCAGTGTGTGTTTGGACATTAAGCCATGATGAGCCAGTCAGAGAAGGTGAAAAATATTATTGTTTCTAACATGACAGTGAGAGAGTTTGGTCTGCTGCAAACATTTCATTTCTAAGTTATATCACTGACCTTAATTGGAGTTTGACACTACCAGCTGGGAGGATGTAAAAGTAAAACTAAAATGAAGATTGGTGCAGGAGTTTTCTTAAAACAGACATTATTACTTTGCTAACTCCATGTCCAGTTGTTAGCTCCTACATCAGAGACTTCCTTAGCAACCAGGGATTAATCCTGGGTCTAAGGATTCAGTACCATGTTGAACAGCCACATATCATTCATTAAACCTATTAGTTTGGGTTGTTAAATGTGTCACGAGCCTGCCCCTTCACTGCACCGGAGTGCTTTCTGCTGGCTGAACGCTGAGCAACTGGCTGGCTCAGAGGTAGTGGTGGTGGTGGGAGAGGGCCATGTAAACAGATTGACTTGTTTCGCTCTCCTCGTTAAAAAGCTGATCAGACAGGTGAGAAACAGAGGGTTTCAACAGAAAAGAAAGAAGTGGAATACGGCTGTTTCTATTGTCAGTTAACCAGCAGTGATTGAGAAACGTAGGCTTTAAGCACACTTTGTAGAATTACTGAATTAGTGAACTGCCTTAAAATGAAGAATAAAATGCAAGTGACAGAATATGCCTTTTTGTGCCCAGAGAAAGAATGAACCCAGGTCAGAGTATTCATAGTGCAGCTTCAATTATAGAGGACCATGTGCAAGACAGGAGAATGTCAGCAAATACATCCCAAAGTGATGTATTGTGATGTAGAGAAGAGTGAATGACTAACTATGTATAGATTGAACATTAGGAAGCCGCAGGCAACATTAGCACAAGCTCTGTTTATCCCGGTCTACACTGACCAACACTTCACCTCATATAATGTCCCATGTACAAAGAACAATTAGTAATAAATACAGCTTTAATGCAAATCCACTGGTATTTCTGTAGCAATAGATAGGTGATCATTTTATCATTAATTCTGGCTCAAAAAAATTCTTTAAGCAATATTAAATTTCTAAATGTACATAGCCACAAACTTTGGTAACCTTCAGGGATATGACAGTGTTAATTGGTTAGCATCCTTCAAATCTCTTCCAGTTGCTGCACCGTACATGTTGTACCTGAGCATTATCGATAAATGATGACTCCACATAGACCACACAATCTCTCTACTCCTCCACAATTCCTCACAGATCACTAGTTTGAGGATTTATTCTATCTTTATTAGTTTCAAACTGGTTGACCTGACTTTTCCAAACATTGACATTCAGATTATACAGCTTTACTTACTTCACAGAGCAAGGTCCCTTTGTCCCATCCAGTTTACTTACTATCACCTGATTCACTAGCAGAAAAAAATGAGGAGAGCCTGCTCTCTAATCCTGTCTGTCCTAATTTACAACCAGCTTTGCTAAAGGAAAAAAAGAGTAATAGTGAAGTGTACAATGTGTCTGGATTCAAATATTATCAGAAAACACCTGAATTATGGGTCACGATCCTTTCAGAATATCTTATTGCATTAATACGGGAAGGTGTCAATTCTTTTCAATTGGGAGATGAAAACACAAGTTGAACACTTGGCTGTAGCTGGGTACCACAATGAACAAGAAAAGGTTTGCCCTTCAACAGCGCGAGCCTCTGCGGATTTTAACTGCTCAGCCTCACTGTGATGTAATTTCATTTCCTGCCCAAACCTAATGGTTGTGACAACTGTGGGAGGTGAATCAATATTCCAGAAGGGGCCAGGGGTCAAAACTCAACTGGATGGTCTCTGCCAGCGAGGTCATGTGGACAGTTGGGAGGGTGGTGTGTTTAGGGAAAGGCAGAAGAACCAGGCAATGAAGCGCAAAGATTCCTGGTGGGACATTGGGTGTCTTTCTGAATCAGACCAGCCCAAATTGAAAAGTGCTCACATGTCTGCACCTTCTCTGGCAGTGCAGTAGCTCATCTGGAGGAGGTGATCAGTGGGTGGATGTGCCCTATGAGGGGTGCGAGGTTGTGGACAGTCTTGTTTACACAGACTTTCCATCAAAATATGAAGTTTTTCTATAATTGACTGAGAAAGCACAAATGTCACTTTGTGTACCATGGATTACATCAGACTTAAGTGAAGAAACAGATAAAACATTTGAAGTACACAGTTTTAACACTGCTACAAAGCGCATGGTGAAACTGCACATCTGCTACTTTTAAATATGTAAATGTTTGTGTTAGGAATATTTGCAATATTCCAAAACTTGACCCACAATTTCCAAAAAAACCTGCTTGACAAATTCACTACAAATAACAACGGGTTACATGATGTCACATATATGGGAAGATGGTCGTGGTTATTGGAGGTCAATCATCTCAGCTCCAGGTCATATTTGCAGGAGTTCCTCAGGTAGTGTCCTAGGCCCAACCATCTTCAGCTGCTTCATCGATCACCTTACCTCCATCATAAGGTCAAAAGTGAGGATGTTCACCGATGATTGTACAGTGTTCAGCACCATTCGTGATTTCTCAGATACTGAAGAAGCCCGTGTTCAAATGCAATAAGATCTGGGCAATATCCAGGCTTGGGCTGACAAATGACAAGTGACATTCACGCCACACAAATGCCAGGCTATGACCATCACCAATAAGGGACAATCTAACCACTGCCCCTTGATATTCAATGGTGTTACCATCACTGAATCCCCCACTATCAACATCCCGGGAATTATCATTGACAAGAAACTCAACTGGACTCACCACATTAACAAAGTGGCTACAAGGGCAGGCCAGAAGCTGGGAATACTGCAGCGAGTAACTCACCTCCTGACTCCCCAAAGCCTGTCCACCATCTACAAGGCTCAAGTCAGGAGTGTGATGGAATACTCCCCACTTGCCTGGATGGGGGCAGCTCCAACAACACTCAAAAAGCTTGACACCATCCAGAACAAAACAGCCCACTTGATTGGCACCACATCCACAAGTATCCACTCCCTCCACCACCGTTGCTGAGTAGCAGCAATGTGTATTATCTATCAAGATGCGCTGCAGAAATTCACCAAAGGTCTTCATAAAGCAGCACCTTCCAAACCCACGACCACTTCCATCTAGGAGGACAAAAGCAACAGACATATGGGAACACCACCAGCTGCAAGTTCCGCTCCAAGCCACTTATCATGCTGAGTTGGAAACATATCGCCGTCCCTTCACTGGGTTAAAATCCCGGAATTCCTCCCTAAAGACATTGTGGGTCAACACACAGCTGGTGGACTGCAGCAGTTCAAGAAGGCAGCTCACCACTCCTTCTCAAGGGCAACTAGGAATGGACAATAAATGCTGGCCAGCCAGCGACATCCACATCCCACAAATGAATAGTAAAAAGATATCCACAATCTTCATTGGTGGGTAATTCTAACTGTTATAAAATTATTACCAATCGCATGGCTCCAATTACTGTAGATATTATGAAATATGTCTCAGACAGTAGGTTCATGTGATTTGGTGATAATGGTTCTTGAATCATTCATATCAGCTCCTGTACAAAGAGAAAATATCAGCCTGGTTCACCAGGAAATTCATGTTAAGGGTCAGTGATTGAATTTAGTTTTTTTTTTCCCCCTCCCTCTGGGTCCTAATACAACATTATCTGAAGATTAATGTTGCACAGTGTCTGATGTAGTAAAGACAATGAGAAATGGGAAAGGTTAACATCATTAAAAATTAAAAATAAATGAACAGCAGTAGAAACTAGTTAATGAATATTGATAGAGGTTAACCAATAGGTACTGACCCTGCCAACTGCAGAAACCCAATATTCAGTAGAAAAGATTTGCCTTCCTGATTTCACAGGAAGCATATGGAACTAATTCTGATGAACAGTCACTGGATCGATGCAACAATACAATCTGCCCCTTTCCCCTTTGAAGAATGAGGATAGGTTTTCTGATATGCACTTACAAGGATGCATATAAGTATATGTTCTCCATACGTTAAGATTATACCTTGGTAGATATATGACACAACCAGATCTAATTGTTTTAGTTTTCACAACTTGACTGCGTAGATTCACTGCATGGTGTGTTGTCTTTATTCACGGGTGGATATAATTTATTATAAGTATATGGTTGTCATTTAGCACCAACTTATTATTTTCAGTCTCTCAGCTATCATGCTGTGTGATGGGTGGTTTATTTTATTCATCCACAGGATGAGTGTGTCACTAGCTAAAGCCAGTATTTATTGCCCATCCTTAATTGCCCAGAAGACAGTGAAGAGTCAACTACATTATTGTAGGCTTGCAGTCACATACAGGCCAGACCAGGTAAGGATGACAATTTCCTTTCATAAAGGGCATTAGTGAACCCTTTAGTTTTTCTGACAATCAACTTGTGGTAATCATTACACTCTTAAATCCAGATTTCTATTGAGTTGAAATCCCACCATCTGCAGGATTTAACTGGAGTCCCCAGAACTTTAGTGAGGTTTCTGGATTAACAGCCCAGCAATAATACCAGTAGGTCATTACTTAGGTCAATGAGATACCTCCTATTTCTTCACAGGACTTGGATGTTGCTCATTACAACATTACATGACCCAAACTGGACCCAATTTCTACATACCCGTGTGTTCAGATGACAACATTGAACTGCTAAGTTTTGTCTGGTTCACATTTGGATAATTGTCTGTTTGCTCAACGTACATGCTCTTGTTCCATTTGCTTCCTTCTTTGCTACATGTGGGTAGTTGGTGAGAGTGTAGGAAGGAAGATTTGTCTGTATCTGTCTCTCAAGCATGAAATCTGCAGGTGACAGTAGACTTTAGCATTGATAAAGTAGCACATAGCTTTATCGTAACCATCCAAAACATGGCAATTTGCTTTAGACTTGACTATCCCCAGATACTTCTGTATGAACAATGTGTTCTGTGAAAGCATTGGAGTGGTGTAGTGAGGAAAATGGGTTGTATATTGAACATCCCATTTCCTGCACAGATGTCTTAGTGCACTGCAGATCAATGTCGGATATTGTGATGAGGAACAAACATATTGAATACAGTAACAGTTATCACACTAGTGGAATCTACCATTTATTGCATAATCAGGAACTTTGTAGAATAGTCAGCTGCCAGATTGTATTCGTGTCCGTGGACACGGAAGTTATCATTCACAATCTTGTAGCATAGTTTAGAAGTAATTTCATGTGGAATGAAAGGTTCTCTTAATTGTTGAGGCTGGTGGGGGAGTTGACATTTTTCACATGATTTTATCAATTTCTTAATTAATTCTAGAGCAATAAATAGACATTCAAGTCAATCTCTTGATTTTTTTCTGTGCTTCTGCGGCCTATTTTTGAGATAATGTTTTAGAAAATAGATGCTACACTGCAGATTTCTTTCCAAACTCTCCTAATCTGAAAGCTGTATAAGTTATACTTTTATATCAAGATAACTGGATGGTCATATATTCCCCTCGAGGAGAGAAGCTAGATTTTCTTCCAACCCTAGTCAAATTTCCTCCAGCAGCTGTTCTATTAAATCACTGTTTTAAATCAAACACAAGCCAATGCCTTAAATGTTTACACTTCCTCTTGGAAATCTCAATATCAACAATTGCCCATTTACATGCTAAGGGTTTTTCAATTTCCTGCTCTCCAACTCAAACTGGATTATGCGACAGGTCAGCGAAGGACTCTCTCACTTTGATTTTTTTTTAAAAACGCTTCACAAAACCCTTATGGCACTAGATCGTAATCCAAAAAACTAAAAATAATGTTTATTTAAATGTGAACATTTCATCCTAAATCACAATACAAAGATTTTAATTGAAATTAGACGGACATTCGAAGGAAATTAATCTTCAGTACAAAGGGAAATGAACAGGGGATAGGAACCAGATTGTTCCACAAAGAGGAAGCATGAGGTTAATGGACTAAATGGTCATCTTCTGACCTTATCCTCCTTCCTAACTCAGCTTCTGGTTGAAGTTTCAAATTGTTTTCTAATTGAGAAGCCAAAGCAAAAATTCAAGAGAAAAGATGTAGCATATGTGAATGTAAACCTGATGGATTATGTGAATCTATGAGAAGTTCAACAGGATCTCAGTAAAAGAACAAGATACAATGTGATAAAGGATAAAAATGGGCTTCTAATTTCCTGTACTTTGAAGTCAATGAAAGGAAAGTTTGTTGAGTGGCATTTTGGGAACGTAATGTTTCTTCATCCAAAATTTCTTGTGAATGCAGATTAATTACATTCACACACAAAACAGCAACAACTTTCATGAAGAATGTTCTTGCTGCTTGTCAAGTGATTTTTTCACCTTTTCTTTTACATTCACCTCTCGACAAAATGAACTCTCAGAAAAAAAAATAGCTTGCGATGTTCCGAGTTTATAGAGTTTCTCAATTAGCTCAGTCTGTAAAGCTGAATACCAATTGTTACAGTGTGACAGAAAGAGCAGATTGCTGGTAAAATGTCCATGATTGAAACTATCAATTGATGCTTTAGATCTTCTGAAAGAAAAAGACAGAATTTGATGGACTTTAGTTCCATTGAGCTGCATTATTGAAAAATAATCTTCAAAAGGAATCAAATTTGCCCATTCCTACTTTTCCACTCCTAATATCATCATTTTCCATTTTAAGAAAGCAATACTTAGATTTGTTTGAACACTCATCTTGACAGTTCAATAATTATTTCAGGACGATTGTGTATTAGAAGTTCCTGCCATTATAGACTTGAATATCACAAGTCAAATAACTCATTGCTTCCTTTACCCTCTGCATGATTCCTGACCTGGTTACTCACAAACTCTAATCTCTAATCTCCAGATAAAATGGCCAAGAAATTCAGGAAAATCTAATTCAAATCAAGGCGTGTTGTAACTTCCATCTTTTCCAAACCTATTACCATAAATGTGACACACAATTATTTTTAAAAAGATATATTGCATGTAATGTCCAGATTTTAAAAAAAAAAATTGGACCACCCCATTTCAAGTATGATAACACATTTCGTTGCTCTTCATTTACAAGATTGATCATAATTTGATCAAATTTTTCATTGAAATCTCAGCTAATTCTAGCAATCCTTTAGGGATATTCCCAAAATTATCCTTAAGTCTTTGGGTCTAATGATGTTAATTTAAATATGTTTACATTTATTGAATTAAATACATTTAGAAGAATCACAAACTGAAGTTAATCAGTTAATGTATTAGTATAAAATAGCTTTATTTTCTAAAAGTGAAGTTTCATGAATTTAATATAAATAATTTATCATTGACATGGCTTGAAAATGTTAATTTTTTTGTGATAAACATTTTTCCAGTTGTTTTATTCAAATGTTACTAAGTTATCAGGTTTAAGTAGTTGGAGAAGATCATATTTTAGAGAAGAATGTTTTCTTTAGGAAAAAAAAAAATCTGCATTCAAACATTGCCTATTGCTCTCATTGCTGACAGATTTCCCACTTGCTGACCTATAAATGAGAACTAGCAGAAATTCAGAGGAACATAACTTGTCAAAGCAGTTTAATTTGTTCTATACAAATACAAATGTAAATACAGCACATGGCAATCAGAAAACTCTCACTGATGAAGGTTTACTCATCACTCACATGGAATTGCAATGACAAAACTCAGATTTGTCTCATGCCTGTGTATTGGACAAGTGACCACAATTTCATTAATTATAAAGTAGCTTTGGAAAAGGATGGGTCTGGTTCACAAATTAACGTTCTAAATTGGGACAAGGCCAATATTGATGGTCTTAGACAGAAAATGTTCAAAAGCTAATTGGGGGAGACTGTTTGCAGGCAAAGGGACATCTGGTAAGCAGGAGGCTTTCAAATGTGAGTTAATGAGGGTTCAGAGTGAAGGGTGAGGTTGGTAGAAGCAGGGAAATCTGGATGACTAAAGTTATTGAGGCCCTGGTCTTGAAAAAGAAGGCGGCATATGAAATGTATAGGTAGTTGGGATCCAGTGAATTCCTTAAGGAATATAGAGGGTGTCGGAATACACTGAAGAGAGAAATCATAAGGGCTAAAATGGGACACAAGATTGATTTGACAGATCAGGTAAAGGAGAATCCAAAGAAACGGTGTAATGTCAATTACTAGAGGACAAGGTTTAAGGTAAAGGGGGAAATTTAAAAGGAGAGGTGAGAGTGCCATTACTTGTGCACTGCCTACAACAACTTAATAACAGGTGTCAACATCGAGAACAATGGCTATACAATCACCTGTAACCAGCCTCCTTCAGATTAGTCTCTTCAACTGTCAGGAAAAGTGCACCACGTGAGACTATCCCATTACCAAGCAGTTTACAAAATGCCTGTTATCATGTAGAGATGGACGGATTACAACAAACATATATATGTTATAACAGTTCGGTGATTTCTGTGATCTCTTAACCTTGAATCTTGGGTTCAAACAGTTTTCTTTTCTTCCCAGATATTTCCAAAGATCCTGGTACTACTTTTACTAAAATAGCTGGCAGCCTTTTTATTAAAAACCTTCCAGAAATCGTTGGTAATGTCTTAACTACATGCCATTACTCAATAAAAGGGTTACTTCCTCCAAAACCTCTTCAAATTTAGCAAATCTAATTTACCTTTAGCTAATGCGTTATTATTTCTGTCACAAGGCTCACTAAATTTTACTCGAGTGTAGTTAAGAGAAGTTGCAATTTTAAGTTACTTTTTACAAGTCAAGATTCCCCATTTTCAGTTAGAATCACAGAATCCTTATTTCGGCCCATCGAGTCCAACCAACCCTCTAAAGAGCATCACACACAGACCCACATCCCCATAACCCTGCATTTCCCACGGCCAATCCATCTAGCCTGCGCACCTTTGGCCTGTGAAAGGAAACCGCAGCACCCAGGGGAAGCTCACTCAGACAGAGAGAGAATGTGTAAATCCCATGCAATCACCCAAGGGTAGAATCATATCTGGGTCACCGGCCCTGAAGCAGCAGCGCTAATCACTGTGCCACCGTGCCATCCTTAGATTGCTTTGTTAAGTGGCATTTAGGGCAATCATTCTGCCAAAGTTCAGAGTGACTTTCCTCACAGTCTTCTGCCCCTCACCTTGTTTCTTATGCCATGATGTGGAGATGCTGGTGTTGGATCAGGGTGGACAAATATAGAACATAGAACAGTACAGCACAGTACAGGCCCTTCAGCCCACAATGTTGTGCCGAGCTATTATCCTACTCTAAGATCAATCTACCCTGCATACCCGACATTTTACTACCATCAGGGAGCCTATCCAAGAGTCACTTAAATGTCCCGATTGTATCCGACTTCACTACCACTGCCAGCAGCGCATTCCATGCACCCACCACTCTCTGTGTAAAGAACCTACCTCTAACATCTCCCCTATACCTTCCACCAATCACCTTAAAATTATGCCCCCTCATAATAGTCATTTCCGCCCTGGGAAAAAGTCTCTGGCTATCCACTCTATCTATGCCTCTCATCACCTTGTACACCTCTATCAGGTCACCTCTCATCCTTCTCTCCAATGAGAAAAGCCCTAGCTCCCTCAACCTTTCCTCATTAGATGTGCCCTCCAGTCCAGGCAGCATCTGGTAAATCTCCTCTGTACCCTCTCTAAAGCTTCCACATCCTTCCTATAATGAAGCGGCCAGAACAGAACACAATATTCCAAGTGTGGTCTAACCAAGGTTTTTAATAGACCTGCAGCATAACCTTGCGGCTCTTACATTCAATTCCCCTGCCAATGAAAGCCAACACACCATATGCCTTCTTAACAACCCTATCAACTTGGGTAGCAACTTTGAGGGATCTATGGACATGGACACCAAGATCCCTCTGTTCCTCCACACTGCCAAGAATCCTGCCAATAACCCTGTATTCTGCATTCAAATTTGACCTTCCAAAATGAAGGTCCTACAACAGCCCTCTACGCTGTCCACAACTCCACCAACCTTTGTGTCATCGGCAAACTTACTAACCCACCCTTCCACTTCCTCATCCAAGTCACTCATAAAGATCGCAAGAGCAGGGGCCCCAGAACAGATCCCTGCGGAACACCACTGGACGCTGAACTCCAGGCTGAATACTTTTCATCTACTACCACTCTCTTTTCTATTGAGCAGCCAATTCTGTATCCAGACAGCCAAATTTCCCCGAATCCCATGCCCCCTTACTTTCTGAATGAGCCTACCACGGGGAACTTTATCAAAAGCCTTGCTAAAATCCATATACACCACACCCACTGCTCTACCTTCATCGATGTGTTTTGTCATAAATAATTCAATAATGCTTGTGAGGCATAACCTGCCCCTTACAAAGGCATGCTGACTATTTCTAATCAAACTGTGCTTTTCCAAATAATCATAAATACTATCTCTCAGAATCCTCTCCAATAATTTGTCCGTCACATTGTTCAGTTGCAAGTGACACCTAAAGGAGGACTGAGGCTCTGAAAGCTTGTTTTCAAATAAACCTGTTGGACTATAACCTGGTGTCGTGTGTTTTCTGACCTTGTTTCTTGAGAGATCAGGCTCTTGGGCATCTTCCTCATGGAATTGCAGAGGCGGAGAGGCAGAGGTAGTCATTGGAACTGCTGACCATCAGTACTTACCACAGTTGTGCACTACCCTCAAAGCTATCACTCAATGTGGTGCTTGGCCCTGGAGAGTGATCAATGCCCATCTTTCCCAACATTGTTCATTCTGTTCAAATGAAGTACTTCTATGTCATACTGTTAAATACAATTTGCAGTGAGGAGGCCTGCCACACGGTGATATTGCTGTACAATAATGAATGAGCTTATGGAAGATTTCGGAGAGCGACCAGTAAAAGAGTTGCAATGCTCCAATATAGACACTTTAGCATGTCGACACATAATACAATGGAAATTGAATAAAATTCCATCTTGCTTTCCATAAATTTTCCGTGTACCAGTTGTGTTTTGAGTATTTTTTTTTTCCAGTCACCGAATGACTCTTCAGTGGAAATGGTGATTTTGAAAATTCTTAATCGTCTTTTGATTCACTATAAGGACACAATTCACAATCCAGACCCTTGTGTGATATTCTTCCTTACGCTGTGATATGCAGTTTCAGGCCTTCTAATTGCTGTTGTTTTCAAACTGCATCACTAAGTCATGGTGGCTCAGTGATTATCACTGATGCCTCACAGTGCTAGGGGCCCAGGTTCAATTCCACACTCAGGCAACAGTGTGCGGAGTTTGAATATTCCCTGTGTGGGTTTCCTCTGGGCGGTCCACTTTTCTCCCACAGTGCAGGTTAGGTGGATTGGTCATGATAAATTGCCTATAGTGTTCAGGTAGGTGGGTTAGCCATGGGAATTGCAGGGCGATAGGGATTGGGGGCAGGAGTGCTGTAGGTCTATGTGGGGTGTCCTTCGGAGGGTTGGTGTGGTCTTGATGGGCTGGATGGCTTACTTCCACATTGCAGGGATTCTATGGATAACTGCTGAAAGATTATTGTTCAGCATGTATGAAATCCCAGAGGGCATTTGTAGGAGTTCGTCTTGTATCAGATAATGGATTAAAATTTAAGGCTCGAGGCAAGACTGAACCTGCACTCGAGTCTATTATATTTGCTTTTTGCAGTCGTTAATTTCTGTCCTTCGTTACTAAGTACCAGTAAAATCAAACAGAGCCGAATTCAGTTCCCACTGAAATAAATTTTTATTAGAGGCTCCAAAATTTCCTTTAGCCGTATCTCCTATTGACATCAATTGCTGTTCAAAGCTTTTGTAATAATTTGATTAAAAACTAGATGGTGTAACACATTTGTCAAAAATCTTTATTTCTGTGGATATTTCTCCCCGATGCATGAAATCATTTAATCCACCCTCATTTAAAACTGCTGTGGAGAGACATTTCATATTTAAGACATTGGCAGCTTCCAAAAGCCCCTGCTAGATGATCAGACATTGCAGTCACTTTTTTTGGACATTTGTCATCCTGAATCGGAAACTATATTCATGAAAAGTTAGAAGTGAGACAACAAGGTCAGTTTCAGCATCTGGCACTATTTGATTCACCATCAGAACCTGGAGCTGAAAGGCTCAAATAATTTGCTGATATTCAGAAATGAACACAAGAAGTGCCAAGTTCTGGCACTGGAATAATATCATTTACCAAAAGCTACACTTTTTATATAAAAATAACTTAACCTTATCTATCTTGATGGAAACCTGTACAGGTCTATAATTTTTAAATGAGAGGACATGCTACGTTGGAATAAAGGTAGATTTTGACCCTGTCCCAGAAACGTTGTGGTTGGGCCTATTTAACACTGTCAGCTTTCAGCCCACTCAAAACGATTCTGTAATCACAATGTCATTGCCTTGATGAATGTCAAAGTAACTAACAGACATGTCAAAAGCCTCACGGACTTGGGAGGAGCTGTTATGTGGAATAGAATAGAAAAGTTTATTTCTTGAACAAAAGTCATTATAGCCAGTTTACTCATAGTCCAAGTATGTTTCATAGAGTCATAGAATCCCTGCAATGTGGGATCAGGCCCTCTGGCTCATTGAGTTCGCAGCAACCCTCCAAAAGAGCATAAACAAAAGTAGAAGTTGCTGGAAAATCTCAGCGGGTCTGGTAGTGGATGTGATGAGAAATCAGTTGATGTTTTGGTGCTAAGAAAGTGTCACCGGACTCGATGTTAACTCTGATTTCCCTTCACAAATCCTGCATGACTTACTGAGATTTTCCAGCAACTTCTACTTTTGTTTCCGATTTACAGCATCTGCAGTTGTTTTGGTTTTCCTCCAAACAGTGCCCACCCAGACCCACCCTCACCTACCCCATCCCTGTAACCCATCACTTCCCAATGCCACCTAGCCTGCACATCCCTGGGCACTATGGGCAGTCCAGTAACCTGTACATCTTTGGACTGTGGCAGGAAACTGGATCACCTGCAGGAAACCCATGCAGACATGGGGAGAATGTGTCACCCAAGGGTGAAATCAAACCCGGGTCCCTGGTGCTGAAGCATTAACTACTGTGCTAACCACTGAGCCACCGTGCCGCCCCATTCATCTTATTAAAAGAATTTTAAAAGGCATTGGTTCAGGAAAGTGTGAAAATCTCTTGACGAAATCTAACCTGGTTCGGATATGGTCAGTTTGAACAGCTCAAGAACAGAGGCTTTCACATAAGCAAGTGACTGAGTGGCCAACCTTTGTCTAATGCACAGAGAGTGGGAGATATCCCCTCCACCTTACAGTAAACTCATTCATTTTGGCTTTGAATCCTGGACAGACATCATTGAACTTTTTTTACATTTGAGAATTTCCCTGTGGTTTTTTTTTTAAAAGAAATTCAATCATGGTGTAGGCGTCATTATCATTTCTTGCTCACACCTAGTTGTCCAGAGGGTATAATTAGAGTTTGGAATCACATGCCCTAAGACTACACTGGAGAATGGACATGGAATTTAGTGACAATAAACAATAGCATTTGGCGAGCTCTTTAATCACCATCTGCCATATTAGGATTTGCACCAATATGCTCAGAATATTAGCTTGGGGTATCCGGATTACTGGTCCAGTGAAATTACCATTATACCCCTGCCCCTTGCTAGACAGTGTAGTAACTCAATAGAAAATGGCAGCTCAACCTGCCTTCTTGTGAAAAGAATGTGTGGTCTCTAGGATGTCTAAATCTGAATCCATACCTCAGGGAAATCACTCATTTTGCAGATCTGAAAATACCCTGACCAAGAGAAGACAACATCTCCTGAGGAACATCGGGGAGGAGAGAAAGTTGAGCTTGCAATGACTTTCAGTCTGTAACTTGGAAACAAAGATGGGGAGCACCAGGACCACTACATCTGGCTGACAGAGCTCCACATCTGAAGCACCCATTTATAAAAACGTGTCCTCTTGGCTAAGTGTTCATGATCTCTTTGGGTGATTCTGAAAGTGATCAAGAAAGTAAATTCTCCCTGGTGTTCTGGACAACATTTATCTGACAGTCAACATTACGAAAACAGATCACTCAGTTACTATCACATTGCTGCTAACAGGAACTTCTAGTTGGTTGCCACATTTCTCGCACTCCTTTTTTCTCAGGTAGGCTCTCGAGACAGAGGATGAGTTTCCTCCTCTGTGGAGTACAGGATCCTGAGGTGAACGAACATCCTCCTGCCCCAGGCTGGGGAAGGTGGTGTTTACTGAACCAGATGGGTGATATCCTCGAGTTTCCACAATCTCCTTCCACTGTTTCGTTTCAGCCTCCACCTGAAACTGTCAGAGATGCTCAGGATTATTAGCACCTTTCTGGATGTTTCTGCTCCAGTGAGAGTGGTTTTAGGCTGGGAGATTCCCATGAGGTAATGGCGATGTTATATTTTCTCAGGAAGGCTTCGAGGGTGTCCTTGAAGCATTTTCTCTCCCCACCTGGTAACCACTTGTGACAGAGCATGGAGTAGAGGGCTCATGTCAGGTATCTTGTGTGATATATGTATATTTTCTATTTGTACCCAAAGTACTTCATCGTTTCAATGTGACTATCTCCCATTCTTCTAAACTGGACAAAATAGACAGTTTGTCCTGTGATCAAAGCCTGAACAGCATTCCGATTACAGGGTCCAATCCAGAGAATGTTTGCTGTATTAGTTCCACATGCAAATATTTCTTAAATGTGGATAACAAGTGCACAACATTCATTTTCAGCCCCCTGTCTACCAGGCCTGTGACCTCCAGCTCAGAAATGAAGCATCCTTCACTTATCCCTACTCTTCTGCTGCCTTGGAAACAAATACAGTACACGTGGTACACTCAGCAGAGAAATCCCTCCCATTTTAATCAGGGAATGAAGCTTAGGCCATAACATAGAATATGGCATCCACTTCTAGCCATCATATCTGAGGAAGGAAGTGAGGACTTTTGAGAAAATGTAGGGGAGATTTACTGGGATGATTCTAGAAATAAGAATATTTTCCAGAAAAGTTCCAGGAATGAGGGTATTTAACTAACAAGTTAAAACATAGATCGTAGAACAGTACAGCACAGTACAGGCCTTTCAGTCCACGATGTTGTGCTGACCTATTATCCTATTAAGATCAACCTAACCTGCATACCCTACATTTTACTATCAGCCGTGTGCCTATCCAAGAGTCGCTTAAAAGTTTATGAACTATCTGACTCTACTACCACGGCTGGCAGCGCATTCCACATGCCCACCACTGTGTGTGAAGAGCCTACCTCTGACATCTCTCCTATACCTTCCTCCAATCACCTTAAAATTATGCCCCCTCGTAATTGTCATTTCCACCCTGGGAAAAAGTCTCTGGCTATCCACGCCTCATCACCTTGTACACCTCTATCATGTCACCTCTCATCCTTCTTCTCTCCAATGAGAAAAGCCCTAGCTCCCTCAACCTTTGATCATAAGATCTGCCCTCTAGTCCAGGAAGCATCCTGGAAAATCTCCTCTGCACCGTCTCTAAAGCTTCCACATCTTTCCTATAAAGGAGTGACTAGAGCTGAACACAATATTCCAAGTGTGGTCCAACCAGGGTTTTATAGAGCTGCAGCATAACCTCCTGGCTCTTAAACTCAATTCTCCTGCTGATGAAAGCCAACACACCATACATCTTCTGAAAAACCCTATCAACTTGGGTAGCGACTTTGAGGGATCTATGGATGTGGACACTAAGATCCCTCTGTTTCTTCACACTGCCGAGAATCCTGCCATTAACCCTGTATTCTGAATTCAAATTCGACCTTTCAAAATGAATCACTTCACACTTTTCTGGGTTGAATTCAATCTGCCACTTTTTGCCCAGCTCTGCATCCTCTCAACATCTCGTTGCAAACTACCACAGCCCTCCACGCTGTCCACAACTCCAAACTTCATGTCATCAGCTAGCTTACTAACCCACCCTTCCACTTCCTCATCCAAGTCATTTATAAAGATCACAAAGAGCAGAGGTCCCAGAACAGATCGCTGTGGAACACCACTGGTCACCGAGCTCTAGGCTGAATACTTTCCATCTACTACCATCTTCTGTCTTCTATTAGACAGCCAATTCTATATCCAGACAGCCAAATTTCCCTGAATCCCATGCCTCCTTACTTTCTGAATGAGCCTACCATGGAGAATCTTATCGAATGTCTCACTAAAATCCATTCACACCATATCCACTGCTTTACCTTCATCGATGCGTTTTGTCACAGAATTCAATAAGGCTTGCGAGGCACGACCTGCTCCTCACAAAGCCATGCTGACTATTTCTAAACAAACTGCTTTTCCAAATAATCATAAATACTCCCTCAGAACTCTCGCCAATAATTTGCCCACCACAAAAGTATGACTGACAGGTCTGTAATTCCCAGAATTATCCCTATTCCCTTTCTTGAAAAAGGAAGGGACATCTGCCACCCTCCAATCTTCTGGTGCTACTGCAGTGGACAGTGAGGACGGAAAGATCATCGCCAAAGGGGTAGCAATCTCTTCCCTCGCTTCCTGTAGTAACCTTGGATATATACCGTCTGGCCCAGGGGACTTATCTATCCTCATGTTTTTCAAAGTTTCTAGCACATCCTCCTTCTTAACATCAACCTGTTTGAGTATATCAGCCTGTTTCACAATGTCGTCGCAAACATCAAGGTCCCTCTCACTGGTGAATACTGAAGCAAAGTATTCATTAAGGACCTCCCCTACCTCCTCCAACTCCGAAAACAATTTTCCTCCATTGCCCCGATAGTCCCTATCCTCACTCTGCACATCCTCTTGTTTCTCACATAAGTGTAGAAAGCCTTGGGGTTTTCCTTGATCCCACACCCCAAGGTTTTTTCATACCCCCTTCTAGCTCTCCTAAGTCCATTCTTCAGTTCCTTTCTGGTTACCTCGTTGACATCTAGAGCCCTGTCTGATCCTTGCTTCCTCAACCTTAAGTAAGCTTCCTTCTTCCTCTTGACTAGATGTTCCACATGTCTTGTCATCCAGGGTTCCATCACCTTACCATCCCTTCCTTGCCTCAGTGGGACAAACCAATCCAGTACTCACAGCAACTGCTCCCTAAACAACCTCCACATTTCTGTCATGCATTTCCCTGAGAACATCTGATCCCAATTTATGCTCCACAATTCTTGCCTAATAGCATTGTCATTCCCCCTTCCCCAATTAAATACTTTCCCATACCATCTGCTCTTATCCCTTTCCATGACTCTACTAAAGGTCAGGGAGTTGTGACCACTATCACTGAAAGGCTCTCCCACTGATATCTGACACCTGGCCTGGTTCGTTGCCAAGCACCAAATCCAAGATGGCCTCTCCTCCGGTCTACCTATCTCCATATTGAGTCAGAAATCCTTCCTGGACACACCTGACAAAATCTGCTCCATCCAAACTATTTGCGCTTAGGAGGTTCCAATCTATATTGGCGAAGTTGAAGTCACCCATGACAACAACCCGACCACTTCTGCACCTTTCCAAAGTCTGTCTCCCAATCTGTTCCTCAGTGTCTCTGTTGCTATTGGGGGCGGGGGTGGGGGGTGGGGAATCTATAGAAAACTCCAAGTAAAGTGACTGCTCCTTTCCTGTTTCTGACTTCCACCCATACTGACTCAGTGGAGAAACCCCCCTCCACGACTTCCCTTTCCGCAGCTGTGATACCATCCCCGATTAGCAATGCCTCTCCTCTACCTCTTACCTCCTTCCCTATTTCTTTTGGAACATCTAAACCCCGGAACATCCAACAACCATTCCTGCCCCTGTGTTATCCAAATCTCCATAATGGCCACAACATCATAGCTCCAAATACTGATCCATGCTGTAAGTTTGTCACCCTTATTCCTGACATTTCTTGCATCAAAATAGACACTCTTCAACCCGTTGCACTGATTCCAACTTTGCCCTATCAACTGTCTATCATTCACCACAGACACTCTGCTTGCTGTATCTGCCTGTACACCAGCTATCCCATCCTCTGGTCTGTAGCTCCGGTTCCCATCCCCGTGCTAAACAAGTTTAAATCCTCCCAAAGAGCTCTAGCAAACCTTCTACCCAGGATATTGGCGCCCCTCCAGTTCAGGTGCAACCTGTCCTTCCTGTACAGGTCCCAACTTCCCCAGAAGATATCCCAATGATCCACAAACCTGAAGTCCTCCCTTCTTACACCAGCTCTGTAGCCACGTGTTCAGTTGCACTCACTCTGTTTCTGGCCTCACTAGCCCATGGCACTGGTAGTAATCCTAAGATTACTACTCCGTTCGCCCTGCCTGTTCGCTTCCAACCTAACTCCCTATGTTCACTTTTCAGGTCCTCAACCCATTTCCTAGCTATGTCATTGGTACCAATGCGTACCACAAATTCTGGCTGCTCACCCTCCCGCTTAAGAATCCTGAAGGTTCAATCTTAAACATCCCTGACCCTGTCACCTGGGAGGCAACATACCATCCGGTAGACTTGCTTGGTACCACAGAATCTCCTGTCTGTTCCCCTAACCAGTGAATGTCCTATCACTATCGCTCTCTTATTCTCTCCCAATTCCCTTCTGAGCCAGGTTTAATGCCAGAGACCTGGCCACTACAGCTTTCCCCGATGGGTCCCCCCCAACAGTATCCAAAACATTATACTTATTATTGAAGGGAATAGCCACAGGGGATCCCTGCACTGTCTGCCTATTCCCTTTTCCCCTCCTAACAGTCATACAGCTGCCTTTGTCCTGTACCTTGGGTGTGACCACCTCCCTATAACTCCTCTCTACCACCCCCTCAGCCTCCCGAATGATTCAAAGCAGGTCCAGCTCCAGCTCCCTAACACAGTCTGTGAGGAGCTAGAGTTGGGTGCGCTTCTGGCAGGTGAAGCCAGAAGGGACATTGGTAGTGACCCTAACCTCCCACACCCTACATGAGGAGCATGCAACTGCCCTAGCTTAGACAGGGTGGACACTGGGAAGTTGTTTCCGTTAGGTGGGGATACTAGGACCCGTGGGCACAGCCTTAGAATTAGAGAGGATCAATTTAGAATGGAAATGAGGAGCCATTTCTTCAGCCAGAGAGTGGTGGGCCTGTGGAATTCATGGCCACGGAGCGCAGTGGAGGCCGGGACGTTGAATGTCTTCGAGGCAGAGATTGATAAATTCTTGATCTCACAAGGAATCAAGGGCTATGGTGAGACTGCGGGTAAGTGGAGTTGAAATGCCCATCAGCCATGATTAAATGGCAGAGTGGACTCATTGGGCCGAATGGCCTTACTTCCACTCCTGTGTCTTTATGGTCTTATGGTCTAGCTTCCATCCCCTCTACTCTAGATTACCAAGAGAATAAAGTAAAAAGAAAAATCTTTACTTTTCCAACCCTCCTCACAGTCTTTTTTGTTTAGAGGAGGAGGAGGAGGATGCTGCCTGGCATTCAGGGTTGGCAGCAGCAAAGCTCCTCCTGTGATTGGAGGCCGTGGCAGCAGCTGCTGGGGCCGGCAATGTGATATCTGTGGCCGGAGCTGCTCTTGGTGGGAGGCAGCAGAGCCAGAGACTTGTGGTTGTTGGCAGACCGCGGGTTCAACATTGGACTCAGCATCTGTAAGGTGGGTCCAGCAGTGAAGAGATGGAGCTAAAAGAGTGGTGGATGATTCTTTCAGTTATATCTCTTTACTCTTAATTCTTAAGCTATTCAAAACGGTGCTGAATTGTGGTGATAGTTGAAGCTTTTCACGGTGTTTTACCGTGTAATTCAATGTAAAATGCAAGTGACAATAATAAATTATTCATAATTTGCCAACATTTGGTCTTTGAGTAAAAGGATGCAATAATTAAAATCTTCTTTTAAATCCACAGGACCTAAATTTACTAATATAAATATTTGTCAAAAACTACAATTTGAGATGTTTACGTGAATACACTGGTACGTTACAACATTTAGTGGTGAAGCACCAACAAAGGTTTTACTGAGAGCAAAATTGCTAAAAGGGCCAAAATGAAGCCTGTGGAAGCTTGTCAAACAAGGAAGCTTCTTTGGTTTTGATGCTGAGAGATTTCTCAGCTGAATCCTATTTAATTGAAAAGTGCTACTTAAACCAGAGCATTTCAAATCTAGCCTGGATGAATATAAAAAAATCATGAGACAAGACATTCGTCTATTTGCAATGGAATGATGGACTGTTCAGGGAACTGTTTAGGAAGGTCACTTGGGAGGTGTTAAAACCCAATCTTGCACCAGTGATAATTCTACTTGATTATCTTAAAACCAGACCTGCAGTTCATCCCCTGTCCCTGAGCTGACTTAGTGACTCTTCCTGATGAAATAAAGATTGTAAATTCCCAAGTGTGATGACCTTGATAATGAATGTTTCTGGATAGATGGGATCAGGAAGATTTTTTTTCCTTTATTCATGGGATGAGGGCATCACTGACCAGGCAACTTTTATTGCCCAACCCTAATTGCCTGGAGAGCAATTAAGAGTCAACCACATTGCTGCAGGTCTGGAGTCCTAAAGGACGTTAGTGAACCAGGTGGGTTTTTCCAACAATTGACAATGGATTCATGGTCATCATCAGACTCTTAATTTCAGCTATTTATTGAATTCAAATTCCACCATCTGCCCGGGTCCCCAGAACACTATCTGGGTCTCCGCATTAACAGCCCAATGATAATACCTCTAGGCATCACCCTCCCTCATTTAAGATCCCTCCATTTACATTACTTGGAAAGGGTAAAGGTGGGTGAAGTCTATCACCATGCTCACCAATGGAATGAGAGCAATATACGTCAGTATTTAATAAGTGAAATACCAACTTCAATTCAACAGAAAATGGTTTCTGTAATTGGTTTTTGAAGTAGCCAGTTAAGAGTAGGAAAGGGGTCCTGCTGAACTGCTTCACATGATGAATGAAGCTAGTAAGAGGCTTTTACGCCCGAAAGTGAAATGAAGATATTCCCATAAAAGGTAAAAGGAACGTAGGGGACAGGTGACCTTTGAAGGATAGGTTTTAAACATGGTTATTTATCAATCCTCAACTCAGCTGCTAGTGCTCACATCAGGGATGTGATGTCCTGGATGTAAAACTATAACACAGGCAGATGAAGTCGGGGTAAGGAAGGACCTTGCAAATTTGGAGCTTATGAGAGATTAAACATGAATGAGTTATTTCATAAGAATAGAAACATATTTTGTATTATTTACACTGTTTTTTGTTTCCCAATATTGGGACTGAACGTTCCTTGGAATTTAATCCAACTTTTCATTTTGACCAGCTCTATTCATGTGTTTCCATCAGCCATTCACTATACAGATTTCGCTTTTCAAAACTGGTCTTATTCGCAGTTAAATCTGCCTGCTATATCCTTCAGTCCTTTTTCCCCCCTCAGAGGCACCTAAATATAACTGATGTTAGGCTAGTGTTGTCCTACAGCGGATTTACTGTGAGCACATTAAGCAAATTCTCACTGAGGCCAGGAACAAGCTTAACCACAGGTCTTTAGCAGATTATAAATTCATTCAATAACTTCCCTTTCTCCTTGTAAACAGGTTTAAAAACAGAGGTGTCTCACTCATCTCTGATTTGAGAAAGGCAAAACATTTCAAACCTAATGATGTCATCAGAACTAGAACACAGTGAAGGATATACTGAAGGTTTTTAAACAGTATAATGGCAGGGAAGGAAAACAGTTAAATAAAAAAAGGTTATTGTTTTGAAACATTAAATTTCTCTCCCCACTGATGCTGCCAAATGTGGGGAGTATTTTCTGTTTATTTTTGATTGCCAGTATATACGGGATTTGTGGTGTTTTGAGATTGGTGAATGACTTCATGAGGAGGAATGTCATTTGTTTGATTGGGTTAAAATAGTCAGTTTCCCTGATATGACAGTTTTGATTCAGATTTTAGTCTGGAATATACAGCTGACCTGAAAAGCTAAATCAATGAAATGATTTCAAATCATGCTGCAATATTCTTCTGAAGAAAATATGACCTTGTTTAGTTACAGAATTTGCTGGAAGAGGGATCTTTACTGCTGCTCAGTCAGAGCTTTTGGGTAGATTTACTGCCACCACCATACACTGCTAGGTCTGGTTTGGTGGAGGAAAGTCACCTGGGGGGGGGTCTCACCATTAGATGCTCATCTTAAACTCAAGTCAGTTTACTGTGTAATTAGGAACTCTGTACAAACTACAGCGATATGATTGTCACCTGACACTGTCAGAGACAGCTCAATGTTAAGTATCATTCCTAAGATCCAAAGAGGTGCCTTGGCTAAAATCCATGGGGCATTGTGTTTTGGGCAATGCGTTCCTTATCATCAACACTTTTGGATCCGAACTCCTATAAGTAACTGCATTTCCCATTTACTACTATAACTGGGAGAGATTGTGTAAAAGCAGTAACCCTGAAATAAAAAAGTTTAAGTAGATAGATAGTTAATCCTGTGCCCTTTGTAGAAAATCATTCAAGATGAACATAAACTAGGTAATTTAAATAGCGTCAACAGAAGCCAAGAACAAAATGTGGTAAAACTACAAAAAGTACACTCCCTTTGTTAGTATCCACATAACTAGGAGCAGCTTTCCTGTGTGGTCATAATGAGATGGTGATTCAAGGGGGTAAAGTTATTCCAGTGTTCTGAAGTGTCACTGAACTCAAATGTTAACTCTGCTTTCTCTCCGAAAATGCTGCCAGACATGCTGAGTTTCTCAGCAATTGGTGTGTGTTTGCCAGTCAACGTGACAGTGCTGAATATCAATATATCACAAATTCCAGTCATTAGCTATTGATAGTAATCAGAGATTGAATTATTATTGTAATCACAGATCTGTTTCCGAAGCCAAACAAATAGTGGAAGTCACAAGTAGGAGTTGATGTAGTCTGAATGGGGTGGAGAAGAAAGGACAGTGCTCAGTAACAGGTCAAAGAAGCAATTGCAAACTGGCATTGATTGCTTACAAAACAACCTCCTTTAATAAAAAAACCTTTTGGAGCACATTCCCAAGTTTGTTGACATTCCTGCCTCAGATTCAGACATGATAGTTACAAATCCTCAAACAGAAATCAACAACATTTTTTCTGCATCAATAAAGAGTTTACAAAGACCGCAAGTGCTCAAAACTGAAAACAGTGTTGAACATAGGATTCAATAAGAATATATTGTAGGAACTGGCCATTCACAACATCTGGTCAATGCTGTCTTGTATGTTGAAGAGTGAAGAGATCATATTCATTTCAAGAGCATTTGGAGTGAAAAAGTCAAAAATATTTCAAAAAAGAAAAAAACAAACAGACCACCATCTTGGTTGTTCTGGGAAATGCACTCCCATCTGGTCTATTGGAGAGTAACGTGATCACCGAAAGTAGGCTTCCAAGATTCGGACAAAGGTGGAATCACAGAATGAAATTAGTCTTCTTTCCAATAGGTCAGCTCAGACATTGGCCAATTGTGGGAGTGTATTTAAGGAATCAGGGTTTTGGTATGTTTAGAAATTGGACAGCAGTAGTCCTTCTGGCTTTGACTATCCTCAGCAGGCGCTTCAAAGCACTGGAGAAGTACCTCCAGAAGATCCTCCAATTCCAGTAGCCAATGAGGTGGCCCATCAGCAGTGTCCTGCCCCAGAACAACATGCCCAGTATGGGGGGAGCTGATCACTCACAACCAGCATCACTGGAAAACACATGTTATAATTTAGTTTGCACTAGAATCCCAGAAATTCTGCTACTACATTTGGAATTCCTGGATACTCCAAAGGAGGATAGCAGATCCACTTTTGGGATGTTTGCAAAGCACCTCTGAAAAAGGTCAAATGTCTCTAACTCATTTGAAGCCCTGACTTGTGACCAGCCTAAACAGTGAAAAGCAATTCAAACTATCCTCAGGAGAGTGTGATGGGAATTTGTGGAGGTGAAATGGAAGCACTTGAGGAAACCCACCACTGCCACTCCTCCCCAACCCCACAAGAACCTACATAAAAACTCTTCAAGCAGTACTTGCCCCACATGTGGCACAAGCAGACATGTTTGCACCACTCCGAGATATATCTAGGCACAAACTCTTAAATCATGATTGTTGCTTCAAGTTGGAGGACTTAAGTCTTTGCAAAGTGAAGTAAGAAAACAAAAATCAATGCTGAAAACCTAAAGTTAAAAAGGTAACTAATCAGGGATGTCTGGTTACAGCAAAGAGAGAGAGAAACAAACAGTTTAGTATTAAAGTCAAATAGGACTTCATTTTACTTCTGATCCAGCACCAAATCAGCTGTTTTCCGGTAATCAAGAGAGCTTTTTAAAAGTACTTTACTCCTACTCTCGCAAGAGGTTCCAGTTAGATCTACTCTCTTGGTACTTTTCCACAAGTAGCATTTTTTAAATTAAGCTCATTTGTTCCCAAGTCATCAGGAAAGTCAGATGAACCTAAAAGAATATGTGCATAAACAAAGTTTTCAGAATGAGAAGTCTCCGGTGACAAGGTAAGAAAGGCAAAAGTTTGAACATGTGCAGAATAAGTGAGCAAGTTTCAGAGCAAACTCACCTCATTCAATTTCAAAACAGTTTTTCACTCTACCTACATGTCTGACCTCTTCATTTCACTGACTTTGGATCACAGTTTCCACCATGCACTGCTGGAGGCTGACCATTTAGCCTTTATACAGGTCTCACTGGAATTTGATTCTGAAACCATTGAACATCATTAGCACTTACTCAGATTTCAAAGACCCTTTTGAAAATCTTCAAGAGTCTTTCATCTTCAGAAAAAAATGAAATTCTCAATTCTCATTGCCCAGCTCAACCTATTGTAAACCAAGGCATTGCTTCATCAGGAGCTTTACACAAGTGCAAATTGTTTTCTATCTTGTTATAATTCCCTACAGAGACCAATTACTTCACAAAAAAAAATAAATTGTCATGAAGCTAATAGAAAGGAAACTGATGGACAAGATTTTATATTTAGAACTTGACTTTAAATATTCAATGAAATAAAAATTTTGGTTCTCTCACATTTCACCCAATCATTTCTGGAATCAGATTGTGGAGCCAAACTCCATCCAGTGTCCACAACTTGGTCAACATTGACAAACCATAAATCCACAATCCTCCCCCATTTGAGTCAAGATGTGAAGGTGCCAGTCTTGGAATGGAATGGACAAAGTCAAAAAAATCTCATGCATCAAGATAGTCCAAGCAACAAACAGCAGCCAGAAACCCTGTTCTTCAACCCTCTAAAAATAATCTAGTGGTCTCCAGCAACCCAAACAGAAAAAATGGGTCTTGTCTGATCTGTGACCCAAAAGCACCTGGTTGTAATTACCTGTCTATTTACCTTTCAATTAATCACTATTCATCCCCACAGCAACCTCAGTTCACATTGGCATTTCTTGGAAGCAAATGAAGCCAGAATTAAGAGACCAATTAAGAGACCAAATGGTATGTTGCCTCTCAGATGCATGGGTCAGGGATGTCTGAGATCGACTGCAGGACATTCTGAAGGGGGAGGGTGAACAGCCAGCTGTCGTGGTGCATATAGGCACCAATGATATAGGTAAAAAAACGGGATGAGGTCCTACAGGCAGAAGTTAGGGAGTTAGGAGCCAATTTAAAAAGTAGGACCTCAGAGGTAGTTTGCAGCAGAGATAAAAGGTACTGCAGATGCTGGAGAATCCGAGATAACAAG
>JAHRHZ010000029.1:36503459-36528328 GCA_024137785.1 Ginglymostoma cirratum | reverse complement strand
GGTAGTAACTAAAACCTGTAACAAAATAGACGATGAAGGCAGTGTGACTAAGAGGAAGAGAGGGCAGAGAGCAGATGATGAACGCAAAGGGACAGGTGGTCTGAGGTGCATTTGTTTTAATGCGAGAAGTGTAGTAGGTAAGGCAGATGAACTTAGGGCTTGGATCGGTACCTGGGAGTATGATGTTATTGCTGTTACTGAGACTTGGTTGAGGGAAGGGCAAGATTGGCAACTAAATATCCCAGGATATAGATGCTTCAGGCGGGATAGAGATGGAAGTAAAAGGGGTGGAGGTGTGACATTACTGGTCAAAGAGGATATCACAGCTGTGCTGAAGGAGGGCACTATGGAGGACTCGAGCATTGAGGCAATATGGGCAGAGCCCAGAAATAGGAAGGGTACGGTAACAATGTTGGGGCTGTACTACAGGCCTCCCAACAGCGAACATGAGATAGAAGTACAAATATGTAAACAGATTATAGAAAGATGTAGAAGCTACAGGGTGGTGGTGATGGGAGATTTCAATTTTCCCGACATTAACTGGGATTCACTTAGTGTTACGGGTTTAGATGAAGCAGAATTTGTGAGGAGCATCCAGGAGGGTTTTCTAGAGCAGTATGTAAATAGTCCAACTCGGGAAGGGGCCATACTGGACCTGGTGTTGGGGAATGAGCCCAGCCAGGTGGTTGAAGTTTCAGTAGGGGATTACTTTGGGAATAGTGATCACAATTCTGTAAGTTTTAGAATACTGATGGACAAAGACGAGAGTGGTCCTAAAGGAAGAATGCTAAACGGGGGGAAGGCCAACTATAGCTAAATTCAGCAGGAACTGGAGAAAGTGGATTGGGAGCAGCTGTTTGAGGGTAAATCCATGTTTGATACGTGGGAGGATTTTAAAGAGAGGTTGATTAGAGTGCAAGACAGACAAGTCCCTGTGAAAATGAGGGATAGAAAGGGCAAGATTAGGGAACCATGGATGACAGGTGAAATTGTGAGACTAGCAAAGAGGAAAAAGGAAGCATACATAAGGTCTAGGCGACTGAAAACAGACAAAGCTTTGGAAGAATATCAGGAATGTAGGGCGAATCTGAAACGAGGAATTAAGAGGGCTAAAAGGGGCCATGAAATATCTTTAGCAAACAGGGTTAAGGAAAATCCCAAAGCCTTTTATTCATACATAAGGAGCAAGAGGGTAACTAGAGAAAGGGTTGGCCCACTTAAGGACAAAGGAGGGAAGTTATGCGAGGAGTCAGAGAAAATGAGTGAGATTCTTAATGAATACTTTGCGTCAGTATTCACTGACGAGAGGGACATGACACATGTTGAGGTTAGGGATAGATGTTTGATTACTTTAGGTCAAGATGGCGTAAGGAGGGGGGACGTGTTGGGTATTCTAAAAGGTATTAGGGTGGACAAGTCCCCAGGTCCCAATGGGATCTATCCCAGGTTACTGAGGGAAGTGAGAGAGGAAATAGCTGGGGCCTTAACAGATATCTTTGCAGCGTCCTTGAGCATGGGTGAGGTCCCGAAGGACTGGAGAATTGCTAATGTTGTCCCCTTGTTTAAGAAGGGTAGCAAGGATAATCCAGGTAATTATAGACCGGTAAGCCTGACGTCAGTGGTGGGGAAGCTGCTGGAGAAGACACTGAGGGATAGGATCTCTTTACATTTGGAAGAAAATGGGCTTATTAGTGATAGGCAGCATGGTAGAATTCTTTGAGGAAGTGACAAAGTTGATAGATGAGGGAAGGGCTGTAGATGTCATATATATGGACTTCAGTAAGGCGTTTGATAAGGTTCCCCATTGTAGGCTGATGGAGAAAATGAAGTCGCATGGGGTCCAGGGTGTACGAGCTAGATGGATAGAGAATTGGCTGGGCAACAGGAGACAGAGAGTTGTTGTGGAAGGGAGTTTCTCAAAATGGAGAACTGTGACCAGTGGTGTTCCACAGTGATCCGTGTTGGGACCACTGTTGTTTGTGATATACATAAATGATCTGGAGGAAGGTATAGATGGCCTGATTAGCAAGTTTGCAGATGACACTAAGATTGGTGGAGTAGCAGATAGTGAAGGGGACTGTCGGAGAATGCAGCAGAATATAGATAGATTGGAGAGTTGGGCGGAGAAATGGCAGATGGAGTTCAATCCAAGCAAATCAAGGTGATGCATTTTGGAAGATCCACTTCAAGAGTGAACTATGTGGTAAATGGAAAAGCCCTGGGGAAAATTGATGTACAGAGACATTTGGGTGTTCAGGTCCATTGTACCCTGAAGGTGGCAACGCAGTTCAACAGAGTGGTGAAGAAGGCATACGGCATGCTTTTATTCATCAGACGGGGTATTGAGTACAAGAGTTATCAGGTCATGTTACAGTTGTATAGGACTTTGGTTTGACCACATTTGGAATACTGCGTACAGTTCTGGTCGCCACATTACCAAAAGGATGTGGATGCTTTGGAGAGGGTGCAGAGGAGGTTCACCAGGATGTTGCCTGGTATGGAGGGTGCTAGCTATGAAGAGAGGTTGAGTAGATTAGGACTATTTACATTAGAAAGACGGACGTTGAGGGGGGACCTGATTGAGGTCTATAAAATCATGAGAAGTATAGACAGGGTGGATAGCAAGAAGCTTTTTCCCAGAGTGGGGGATTCAATTACTAGGGGTCATGATTTCAAGGTGAGAGGGGTAAAGTTTAAGGGAGATATGCGTGGAAAGTTCTTTACACAGAGGGTGGTGGGTGCCTGGAACGCGTTGCCAGCGGAGTTGGTAGAGGCGGGAATGATAACATCACTTAAGATGTATCTAGACAGATACATGAATGGGCAGGGAACAGAGGGATACAGATCCTTGGAAAATAGGCGACAGGTTTCGATTGAGGATCTGGATCGGCACAAGCTTGGAGGGCTGAAGGGCCTGTTCCTGTACTGTAATTTTCTTTGTTCTTTGTTCTTTGTTCTTTGTTCAATTAAACCCCATTCACAATACTTCTCAGCCGCATCTTGACCTCTGCTTTAGGTGACCCGGGTTCAAGTCTTGACTCTAGAGGTGGGCAATAACATCTCTGAGCAGGTTGTTTGCAAAATACCTCTATCCCAGCTCAATTTGGTTTTAGTGGGACGTTGCAAACAAAAACTCAGGTGTGTCAGCACAATCTACAGGACTTCTTGTCTTCCCCCTGGCCGCAGAATGTCAGAAAGACCTTGCCCTATCAGATTGTGAGCATTTGCAGAAAGTAAGACAAAAGGGAATTATCTGTTGTGATTTAAATTGGATTAATTCAGGAATAATTCTTAAATGGTGCTGAGAGTAAAAGGTCAAACTTATCATTTAAAATTTGGTTTAGTTTGGGTTTCAATCATTCTCAAAGAAACAAGGCTATTCAGCAGTTGAAAGGCATCTTAAAATAATCCATATACACTTCTAAAGGACTTAATTGGATTTTATGACAGCCAGATTGTAACATTTGTTAATTATGGACATCCAGATGGTTCATTATCTGTTGGTGGTGCTGTATCTTTCGGTTTAAGATGACAGAAAAGAACTAAAGTGATCTTGAGATGCATATCAGATTTTCAATTTTTTTAATCCTGAATTCTTCACATTGACACCAGCATTAATGATCCATTGTTCTGCTTTAAAAAAACAATCTTTTTCAATATTTGACATATTGGGAGAAGAATCAAAATCATAACCTGGAAGACTTTACCTTAAAAAGAGTGAGTGGGAGTTTATTCATTCATGGGATGTGAGCACTGCTGATAGGACAGGAATGCTGACATTCATTGTCCATCCCTAGTTGTCCTTGAGAAGATGAATGGTTAGGTATAATGTGAAAAATGTGAAGAAATACTTCAGTAGGAGAAACAGAAAAGCAGAGCATTTATTCAATGTTGAAAAGTTGTAAAGCGGTAATGTACAAAGATATGATAGGATTAGGGTTGGGTGGAAGTGGTCGCAGGTCTGGAAGGTGCTGTCCAAAGAGCCTTGATAGAACCATAGAAAGGATACAGCATACAAAGGGGCTAATTGGCCCATCTTGTCCATGCTGACCCAAAGACAGCCAGGTGCCCTGCACACAGTCTGTAGGCCTGCAGCTTACAGCACTTAAGGTGCAGATCCAGGTAAGCTTTAAAAGCGAATTGCGGATACCCACCACTTTCTGCATAAAAAAGATTTTCTACACGTCCCCTGTAATCCTTCTGCCACTTAGCTTGAACCTATGCCCCCTGGTTTTTGAACTGTCTACCAAGGGAAATGGATTCCTCTTGTCTAATCTACCTCTACCCCTCACAGTTTTGTATACCTTCATCATGTCACCCCTCAGCCGCCTCCGTTCCAAGAGAAACAGTCCCAACCTCTCCAAACTTTCCTCAGAGCTACAACTCTCCAGCCCTGGCAACATTCCAGTAAATCTTCTCTGCATTCTCGCCAGATCAATTATATCCTTCCTGCAATGTGGTGACCAGAACTGTACACAGTGCTCCAGTTGTGGTCTCATCACTGTCTTACACAGTTTCATCATTATATCCCTACATTTGTACTCTCTACCTCTGCCAATGAAGGACTGCTTTCCATATGTCTTCTTTACAACCTTATCTACCTGTAGTGGTACCTTTAGGGACCTGTGCACTTGCACACCAAGATCTCTTACTTTGTCTATACCTCTCAGCATAATCCCACTTTTAATGTATTCCCACTTAATGTTTGAGCTCTCTAAATGCAAGATCTCATACTTATCAGAATTGAACTTCATCTACCACTTATATTAAAAACCAAAAGGACTGCAGATACGGTAAATCAGGAACAAAAACAAAGTTGCTGGAAGAACTCAGCAGGTCTGGCAACATCTGTAAAGAAAAAAATGAGAATTAACGTTTCGGGTGTGGTGACCTTTCCTCGCTATCCACTATGTGGCCATTTTTTATGTCATCTCTAAATTTCCCAATTGTGCCCTCCCACTTTCAAGTCCAAACCATTAATGTCTAAAAACAAACAGCGGGGGATGAGAGGAGTTGGCCCCAACACGGTGCCCTATGGAACACCAATTGAAACAGCTTTTCATTCACAAGGGCAGCCATCAACCATTACCCCTTGTTTCCTGTTGTTGAGCCAACTTTGGATCCAATTCAACACCTCGCCCTGTATCCCAGGGGCTTTTACTTTTCTGATCAGTCTGTCATGTTGGATCTTGTCAAAGGCCTTTTTAAAGTTTACATAGACAATATTCACCGCACTACCCTCATTGATCCTCCTTGTCACTTCCTCAAAGAATTCAATCAAATTTGTAATGCATGAGCTTCCCTTAAGAAAGCCACACTGACTATCCTTGACTAGTCCATGCCTTTCTAAGTGACAGTATCCAATCTTTCAGTATTGATTCTAACAATTTACCCACCACTGAAGTAAGACTGACTGGCCTATAATTGTTTGGCATTTCCTTTGTATCCTTTTTCAAACATCAGAACTATATTTACATTCCTCCAGCCTTCCAGCACCTTACCTGTGTATTGTAAAGATTGGTACATAGTCCTCAGAGCATGATGAGTTATTCCAGTGTATCTTGTAGATGGTACATACTCCAGTGCTGTGTTTTATTCCTGGGGTGAGGAAAGACTGAGGACACTGAATCTGTATTCTCTGGAGTTTAGAGGTGATCTCAGTTAAACGTAAAATGTGGCTTGGCAGCGTAGAAGGATTTGTCACTCGGCCAAGATGTCTCGAGGCTGGTGACACTAGAAGCTCAAGGGGACAAATGGTCCACTCCAGGTTCTATTTGGCATTGTCTGAACATAACAGTGACTAGATTTCAAAAGTACTTCATTGGTTGAATCTAAGAGTACTCCAGGAAAGAAGACCAGAGAGTGCAGAGATGGTAATAAGAGACCCTATATCTGAGCGCATGAAGCAAAATAACCTGGAACTCACAGCTTCAGAGGGTGTGAAAGTGGAGATGATGATTACCTTCCCCAGGCACTTGAAAGAGTTAAACCTGTGGGCCTTGGGGTGAACAGGTCACTGAGACTGCCTAGAGTGTTCTACAAAGATCCAGCACTGATTTGATGGACAGTGTCCTTCTTCAGTGGCATCTTGACTCTATAATTATGATATCCTTTAATTCACCCGATTAAAGTTTGTCTGACTTTATACTACATTTATACAGTCACCTAAGACAATTGATTATAACTGCATGACATTAATGGGATGGTAGGAACTGCAGATGCTGGAAAATCTGAGATAACAAGATGTAGAGCTGGATGAACACAGCAGGCAAAGCAGCATCATAGGAGCAGGAAAGCTGACGTTTTGGGCCTAGATCCTTCTTCAGAAATGCTGTTTCAGGAGTCGCAGGGAGAAATGGTTCTGAAGGGTCTCAATGTTCTGAATGTAGATATTGTTACGGCTGGGGCCAAATTGGGAAGGCTCGAATGCGGACTGTAGTCCATTGGGGATGATCTGGTTCTGTAGGTGGGTACTAAGAAAGGTGATGTGGCTGTGGTACCTGGTTTGCTTCAGGACGTGGTTGAGCAGTTTCAAGGCCGAAGGGATTACGAGAGAATTGCAGTGGGAGAGAGATCCATTGAGGTTTTTCCGGAAGGAGGAGGGTAATTTCTTCAGGGTAGGTATCCTTAGAAGAGGATGAAGGGTCTCGGCCCAAAACGTCAAACTTTCCTGCTCCTATGATGCTGCGTGGCCTGCTGTGTTCATCCAGCTCCACACCTTGTTATCCCTGCTGGAGGTAAACTCACACCATGGTGGCCATCTGCAAAAATAATTCCAAAATTTTAGTTGGAAAATTTAGAAAACTGATTAAGGTTCAACTGGCAACCATTCTGGACAGTCAGCAGCAACAGCCCTTGTGAGTAAAAGCAGCTATTCACACCTGTAGATAAGGCTTTGAGTGACTAAAAAAGACAAAGCTAACTGTTTGAAATGTCAAATTCTTTCAAGACGCATGACATTACTGAGTGTTTTAACTAACAAGTTAATAAAAAAGTTAAAATACAAAACATACAAAACAAAGGATTGGAGCTCTACATTTCTCTTTGTTTAAAAATGGGGAAAAATAAAAAAGCCTATTGGTACAATTTTAAAATAAGGCATTTAAATGTCACTGAATGTATAGCTCCAAATTGCTTCTAGAAATAAATATAGTTCAAAAACTCTCAAAACCAATTTGATCAATTTAGAAGATATGCCTGTGACCAGAGCTTGCATAAAAGGCAAAATACTGCAGATGGTGTAAATCTGAAAGAAACACAGAGAATGGTGGAGAAACTCAGTAGATTGTGTGAGTGAGTGTGTGTGTGTGTGCGTGTGCATGTGTGTGCGTGTGCATCTGTGTGCGTGTGCAGTTGTGTGTCTGTGTGTGCGTGCGTGCATGTGTGTGTGCGTGGGTGTATGTCTGCGTATGTGTGTGTGTATGTCTGTGTATGAGTGTGTGTGTGCATGTGTGTGTGTGTTTGTGTGCGTGTGTGTGTGTTTGTGTGCATGTGTATGTGTGCGCGCACATGTGTGTGTGTATTTGTGTGTGTGTGTCTGTGTTTGTGTGTGTGTGTGTGTGTATGTATGTGTGCGTGTGTATGTGTATGTGTGTCTGTGTGCGTATGTGTGTCAGTGTGTGCGTGTGTGTGTGTATGTGTCTGTTTATGTGTGTGTGCATGCGTGTATGTGTGTGTGTGTGTCTGTGTGTGTGTGAGAGAGAGTGTGTGTGTATGTGTGAGTATGTGTGTGCGTGCGTGCGCTTTGGAGAGTGTGTAGAGAAGGTTTCCCCGGATGTTGCCTGGTCGGAAGGGTTTTACTTATGGGGGAGATTGGATAAACTTGGATTATTTTCGCTGGAAAGATGGAGGTTGATGGGGGATCTGATAGAGATCTCCAAAATTATGACAGGCGTGGATAGGTTGGATATTCAGACTTTTTTCTCAGGGTGTAAAGGTGAACGATAAGAGGTGGCAGGAGCAGGCATGTTAGCAAAGTTTAAGGTGAATCTTGACAGACCCCTGAATGTGAGATAAAAAGAGGGATAGATACTATATTTGGGCAAGAAGCAGTGGCTCTAAATAAGGCTTAGAAATCAGCACAGGCTTGGTGAGCCAAGTTCCTGCGCCGTATTGTATTGTATTTCTAACAAGTTTGAAACTCTAAAGAAATTATTTTATAGAGACAAAGACCAGTACATGTACAGCAAGAGGGAAAAAAGAAGAAACTGAAGTAAAAGGAAATATTAAAGGAGGGAGAAGCAAAATATTTAAAGAAACAAATAAATATAGCACTATGCAAAACTTAACCTGAGACATAAATTTATAACATAACATTTGGACATTGATCTGATTTGATTTCCTTGGATAATCCATACCATGTAAAAATATTGAACAATGTATTCTGCTATAATCTGGGCCAGGCTTTTTCAAAAAGGTAATGCTCAGGAAATTTCGCCACATCCATAACTGTTAAAATAAACTGATTCCAACTTCTTATCCGAGGTAGCAATCCTATATGATCTATTGAGACCCTCTTAAATGTTTTATTCAAAGTTGATATTACAATTAAGGACGCAGGTTTAATTGATTGTTGGGTCTCCCCCCACTACCTGACCTGTAAGGCATGCCGGGCAAAATATGACCATATCTTTATGAAGTACTGACAAATAAACAGGTTCCTACAGTTTCTTAATATCTAAACGATCTGCTGTTGGAATTTCATGAGCCACTCACAATGACATTCCGATAACCACATGGAACTATCATCTGATGGCTCATTCCTCATTAGCTGGTAATTGAGATGGTCTCCGTTTTCTCACTAGCACCTAGAAACATTAAATTGGGAAACATAAATCCTTGGACTTTTGATATTGACATTTGTTCTGATTCATTTTCTGAGTAGGATACCAGATATAATTCCTTCAATTCAAGATCCATCTGTTGTACTTCTGTTACAGAAAATAAAGCATGTTTGTCTCATCCAATTGACCATCCTCCTTTTTATTTAAATTTTATCTACATGTTAGATAACTGAATTTCCAAGGCCTCTTCCATTTGTAATAGTTTCTTTCTCTTCCTGTCTAACTCTATGGGCCAGAGATCTAGTCATATCATAGGCAGGAAGCAATCATCATGTTCCTTCTGTAACATCAGTTTTTTTTTCCCACTTTCACTGGTTCTTTCAACACGCTCTGTGAGAATAACATTTTGAACAAGCCAAGCCAGCCCTCAAATCAATCCTTTCAGTAGAGATTTGATGTACTACCTCATGTATAATTTCTACACTTGCTAAGCCACTCTTTAATCTAACCCTATAATGGAATTTGTTCATAACCTCTGATTTAATGTAACTTCTCTTTAATTAATTCCTCTTACAGACAAATTATATCATCAACCTGCATTACTGACCAGCATCTCTCAATATCATTATTGGTTTACCTACTCGGTAAGATGAATGTGGAGACTCTGCTCTATATATAAACACAGCCTTTAAACCTTTCTACAACAAGTTTGTTTACAACTAGTTCTGAGGCAGACTTGATTGTGGAGCTTAAAGTGACAGAAACCAAGGAGGGGGCAGAGAGAATAATGTGGTTGAATTCACCCTGCAGTTTGAGAGGGAGAAACGGGAATCAGATGTATCAGTATTGCAATTGAATAAAGGTAACTACAAAGACATGAGGGAGGAGCTGGCCAGAGTAGATTGGAAGGGGAGCCTATCAGGGGAGATGGTAGAGCAGCAATGGCAGGGGTTTCTGGGATTAATCCGGGAGGCACAGCAGAAATTTATCCCAAGGGACGAAAAAGCAACCATGGCTGACAAAGCAAGTCAGGAACAACAAAAAAAAATGAAAGGAAAAGCAAACAATGTGGTGAAGATTAGTGGGAAGCCTTTAAAATAAAACAACAGAGGACACCTGGAAAAGCAATAATGAATGTGGGGTTTGGAGAAGATGAATTATGAGAGTAAGCTAGCTAGTAATATAAAAGAAGATTGCAAGAGTATTTTTTATTAGCTCTCTAAAAGTTAAGAGAGACGAGACTGAACATTGGATTACTGGAAAATGAGGCTGGGGAATCAATAACCAGGAACAAAGAAATGGCAGAGGAACTGGATCAGCGCTTTGCATTAGTCTTCAGGGTGGAAGAGACCATTAGCATATCAGAACTTCAAGAGAGTCAGGGGACTGAGGTGAGTGTAGTGGTCATCACTAAAGGGAAGGTTCTGGGGAAGCTGAGAGGTCTGAAGGTGGATAAATCACCTGGGCCAGATGGACTACACCCCAAAGTTCTGAAGGAGATCACTGAGGAGATTGTGGAGGCATTGGTGGTGATCTTTCAGGAATCACTGGAGTCAGGGAGGGTCCCAGAGGACGGGAAAATCACTAATGTAACCATCTGTTAAGGATGGGAGGGAGAAAGACAGAAGAATGGAAAATATAAGCCATTAAGTCTGACCTCAGTTGTTGGTAAAATTTTAGAGCCCATTATTAAGGATGAGATTGTGGAGTACTTGGAAGTGTATGGTGAAACAGGACTGAGTCAGCATGGCTTTGTTAAGTGGATGTCATGTCTGACAAATCTGTTAGAATTGTTTGAGGAGGTAATGAGCAAGTTAGACAGAGGAGAGCCAGTGGACATGATCTATTTGGATTTCCAGAAGGCATTTGACAAGGTGTTGCTCGGGAGGCTTTTACATAAGATAAGAGCCCATGATTTCAGGGGACAGGTATCAGCATGGATAGAGGATTGGCTGAATAGCAGACAGCAGAAATTGGGAATAAAGGATAATTTTTCAGGATGGCAGCCAGTGACTGGTGGAGTTCTGCAGGAGCCAGTGCTTGGACCACAACTATTCATATTATACTTTCACAATCTTGGCCAAGGAAATGAGGCATTGTTGCTAAAACTGCAGATGACACAAAGATAGGTGGAGGGACAGGTAGTGTTGAGGAAATGGTGAGGCTGCAGAAGGCCTTGGACAGGCTAAGATAGTGAGAAAAGAAGTGGCAGATGGTAGATAACATGGGAAAGTGTGAGGTTATACTCTTTAGTTGGAAGAATAGGTGTAGACTATTTTCTAAATGGGTAGAGGCTACAGACATCTGAAGCACAAAGGGACTTCAGAGTCCTGGTTCAGGATTTTCTTAAGGTTAACCTATGGGTTCAGTTGGCAGTTAGGAAGTCAAATGCTATGCTAGCATTCAATTGAAGAGGGCTAGAATACACAAGCAGAGATGTACCACTGAGGCTGTATAAGGCTCAAGTCAGACTGCATTTGGAATATTCGGAGAAGTTTTGGGCCACATATCTAAGGAAGATTATACTGATGTTGGACGGGGTCCAGAGGGGGTTTACAAGAATGATCCTGGGGATAAAGGGCTTGTCATATGAGGAACTGTTGAGGAAACGTTGTCTGTGCTCGATGGAGTTTACAAAAAGGAAAAGGGTGACCTGAATGAAACTTACAGAATACTGAATACAGAATACTGAGAGGCCTGGACAGAGTGGACATGGAGAAGATGTTCCCACTAGCAGAAGAGATGGGGATCTGAAGGCATTGTCTCAGGGTGAAGGGATGACCCTATTGAATTGAGATAAGGAGGAATTTCTTCAAGCCAGAAGGTAGTGAATCGGTGTGACTCATCGCCACAAAAGGCTATGCAGGCCAAGTCATTGACTGTATTTAAGACAGAGACAGATGGATTATTGATTAGTGAGGGATCAAGGGTTACAGTTAGAAGGCAGGAGAGTGGGGTTGAGAAACATATCAGCCGTGATCGAATGATGGAGCAGGCTCAATGGGCCGAATGGCCGAAATATGCTTTTCTGTGTTTTTTTCTTTATTCATTCACAGGATGAAGGTATCACTGGCTAGGCAGCATTTATTTCCCATCCCTGATTTCCCAGAGGGCAGTTCAGAGTCAACCACATCGCTGTGGATCTGGAGTCACATGTAGGTAAGACCGGGTAAGGATGGCAGTTTCCTTCCCTAAAGGACGTTAGTGAATCAGAGGAGGTTTTCCCCTAATAATTGACAATGGAATCACGGTCATCATTGGACTCTTAATTCCAGATATTTATTGAATTCAAATTCCACCATCTGCCGTGGTGGGATTCAAACCAAGGTCCCCAGAACATTATTTGGGTCTCTGGATTAACAGTCCAGCGATAATACCACTAGGCCATCGCCTCCCCACTTATGATCTTACTTATGTTGTTGCAGGAATAAGGAAATAATTCTTGTTTCAAGATGAAAGACCCAGAACCTCCCACAGACTAACTCTTTTTAGCATTAATCAAGGAAGGATTCACTTGACCACCTGGAACCATCTCCCCCTTCCTTCCAAGGTTCTGAGTGAACATACTTCACCTTTACCTACAGTTTTACTAACTATTACCTTTCCTGGTACAACCGTAATACCAAAAGATATTGGAGCAGAAATAGGCCATTCAGCCCCCTGAGTCAGCCATGAAATCATGGCTGATCTGACAATTCTCAACTCTATTTTCCTCCTGTTTATCCATGAATCTTGATCCTCTCACTGATAGACAGATTTTCATTCTCAGCCTTGAATATACTTAGCAACCTAGCCTTGACAGCAATCTGCAATAAACAATTTCACGGATTTTGCTATCCTTTGAGAGATCAAGTTCCTTCTCATCTCTTTCTTAAAAGTTTGTCCCCCTATTCTGTGGTTATGACCTCTGGTTCCAGAATCGCCCACAAAGGCAAACAACCTTTTCTTATCTACCCTGTCAATGATACAAAGGTTGGTGGAATTGTGGATAGCGATGAGGACCGTCAAAAGATACAGCTGAATAAAATAGGTCAGTTAGTGACTTGGGCAGAGAGATGGCAGGTGGAGTTTAATCTGGAAAAATGTGAGGTAATGCATTTTGGAAGGTCTAACCCAGATAGAAACTACACGGTGAATGGCAGAACCCTTAAGAGTACTGATAGGCAGAGGGATCTGGGTATACAGGTACACAGGTCACTGAAAGTGGCAATGCAGGTGGAGAAGGTCATCAACAAGGCATATGGCATGCTTGTCTTCATCATCTGGGACATTGAGTTTAAAAATTTGCAGGCAATGTTGCATCTTTAAAGAACCTTAATTAGGCCACATTTGGAATATTGTATTCATTTCGGTCGCCACACTACCAGAAGGACGAGGATGCTTTGGAGACGGTACAGAAAAGATTTACCAGGATGTTGCCTGGTATGGAGGGCATTCGCTATGAGAAGAGGTTGGAGAAACTTGGGTTGTTCTCACTGGAACGACGGAGGTTGAGGGGCAACCTGACAGACGCCTACAAGATTATGAAGGGCATGGACAGATTGGACAGTCAGAAGACTTTTCCCAGGGTGGAAGAGTCAGTTACCAGGGGCCATGGGTTTAAGGTGCGAGAGGCGAGGTTTAAAGTGATGTACGCGGGAGGTATTTTACACAGAGGGTGGTGGGTGCCTGGAACTCTCTGCCGGGGGAAGTAGTGGTAGCAGGTACTATACTGACTTTTAAAGGGTGTCTTGACAAAAAGCTGAATAGGATGGGAATAGAGGGGATTGTTGTTGATGGGAATAGAGGGATACGGTCCCCGGAAGGGTAGAGGGTTTTAGTTTTGATGGGCAGTATGTCGGTGCAGGCTTGAAGGGCCGAAGGATCTGCTCCTGCGCTGTAATTTTCTTTGTTCTTTTTTGTTAATTCATAGCTTCATGGACCCTTAGACATATACTGTACAGAAACAGATCCTTTGGTCCAACTCGTCCACGCTGATCAGAATCCTGTATAAATCTAGTCCCAATTGTCAGCATTTAGCCCATATCCTTATAAACCCTTCCTATTCATCTACCCATCCACATGCCTTTTAAATGTTGCAATTGTACCAGCCTCCACCATCTCCTCTGGCATCTTATTCCATACATGCACCACCCTCTGCATGGAAAAGTTACCCCTTGGGTCACTTTTATATCTTTCCCTTCTTACCTTAAACCTATGCTGTCTAGTTTTGGACTCCCCCACCATGGGGAAAAGACCTTGCCTATTTGCCCTATCCATGTCCCTCATGATTTTATAAACCTCTGTAAGGCCACCCCTCGGCCTCCAACATTCCAGGGAAAATAGCCCCAACCTTTTCAGCCTCTCCCTGTAGCTCAAACCCTCCAACCCTAACAGCATCCTTGTAATTCATTTCTGTGCCCTTTCTGGTTTCCCAACATCCTTCCGATAGTATGGAGATCAGAATTATATGCAATACTCCAAAAGTGGCCTAACCAATGTCCTGTACAGCCGCAAAATGACATCGCAACTCCTCAATGCACTGACCAATAAAGGGAAGCATGCCAAATGCCTTCTTCACTATCCTATCTACCTGTGACCCCACTTTCAAGAACAATGAACCTGCACTCCAAGGTCTCTTTGTTCAGCAACAATCTCCAGAATTCATCTTAGAATTTTGTATGTTTCAAAAAGGTTGCTTTTTTTTAACCAAATTCCAATGAATGCAGACACAAACTACTCAACCCCTCCTCACAAGACATTCCCTTCATACCTGGGATCAACCGAGTGAACCTTCTCCGGACTGCCTCCAATGCCAATCTTTCTTTCCTTCGATAAAACAGTATTCCAGCTGTGTCTGACTAGTGACTTGTATGAGTTTAGCAAAACCTTCTTGCTTTTCTACTCTTTGAAATAAAGGCCCAAGAATGTAGAATTTATATTCATTCAACATTATTCAATAATTTATTCTCTGGATCCTGTATCTTAATTAATTTCTAGCCTAATAACATCAGCTAGGGGATACGTTTAAAATAAAGAGATTGGCCAATGATGGACATTTTGTGATGAAGAAGATGAAGGAAATGGTAAACTACATGCTGCAGGTCAAGCCATCAGGTCTGATAGAGATCTTGAGGGAGCAGCAGATCATGAACAAGTTCATTTAAAGGGGCAGGGGACCAAAAGTTTACTTCACTTTTCTCAATTCACACCTTCAAATCAGAAAGATTCTTAAGTAGCCTTATGATGGAATGTTTGAAATTAATAAATAAACTGCTTAAAGATTAATTACTTTTAGTCACTCAAAGTGCCCTATTTAACAAGCCCTGTGTCATCATTATTATGACTATTCTATTATGAACAATTACAGTATTTACTGGGAGTAATTTTGACAAAGCGGTGAATTATGAGACCATTATCCTTGTTTTGTGAACAGATGCAGTTTTATTGGAACCAATTTATGTGACCTATCAGAAGAGTTAACTTCAGCAAGAGATTCACATTCTTTGTTATCTAAATCAACTCTAATCCTTGATTACAACAAGCAGGAAGATAATTGAACCACACAAAGCTGTCCAGGTTACATTTCCAGAAGTCTTTAAAATTCTCAGGGCAGAATGCGCCCAGTCCCTGAATGACATGGATGTTGACACGTAATTTAGGAGAATCATGAGAGGTTCCTTCCACTTGCGAAACCAATGAGCCCCATTTCCCAACCAAATCACAGAATCCCTACAGAGTGAATGCGGGCCATTTGGCCCTTTGAGTCCACACTGACCTCCTGAACAGCATCCCACCAAGGCTCACTTCATCCCTGTAACCCTGCATTTCCCATGACTGTACCACCTAGCCTGCACATCCCTGAACATTATGGTCAATTTCTCAAGGCCAATCCATCTAATCTGCATATCTTTGGACTGTTGGAGGAAACCGGAGCACCCGGCAGGAACCCACTCAGACACGGGGAGAACTTGCAAAATCCATAAAGACAGTTATCTGAGGGTGGAATCGAAACCAGATCCCTGGCACTGTGAGGCAGCAATGCTAAGTACTGAGCCACCATGCCACCCAAAATGCTGAGTGGTGAGATGAGATTCTCACCAGTGAGCAGTGAGAGGCCTGTTTAATTGCATTAATTTCTTTGTTGTTATGTTATTGTACCTCTTTAATGTGCAGTTTCCCTATTCCCCCACCTTCTGAAACAATAAGGATAGTGATAATTCACGATGTGAAACCCTAAGCAAATAGCTGATGGTGCCAGCTCACTATTTGTTCCCCTGGACCACCCTGAGTCACTATCATCCTGGGGCATGGTCCATGATCAGTGATTACACACATCCGCTGGACAACAGGACCTCCAGGCCCTTGCCAGTGGGGAGCCAATTACCCTCTTTCTGACATATCCATGGCAAACAAAACAAACATTCAGGGCAGTTGCAGACTGTCAGTGCTTGCCCAGGGTTCTGGATTACTAATCCAGTGCAATATTGTTACCATCATGTCACTGTCACCCCAGCATCTGCTTGACCTACACCTGCCATGAGACAACCCCTTCCCCTATAGTATCTACCTTTCAAATTCCCATAATCCTGCAATAATCTTACTTCCAACTTTCAATCAAAAACTGTCCCAAAATATTGCAGCTGCTGAAGATCCAAAACAAAATAAAAAGTGCTGGCATTGAAGAAGAGTCATACTGGATTCGATACTTTAATTCTTCTGTCTCCTCAGATACTGCCTGACCTGCTGAGTTTCTGCATATTCTGTTATTGTTTCACTTTTCATTCTCCCAGTGTTGAGTCTATGTCTATTTAGAATTTGCCAAACAGTGGAAGTGATATTTTGTGATTTATCCTAAAAAAATGGAAACTATTATTAGATTCTCCTTTAGCATTTGTGTTCTATTGCAAAACCATCAACTTTTTCTTAATGACTGTAAACTGTGTAAAGCATGAATTCTAATTGTCAGCCGAGAGCATATTGCACAGTACAGGAGCGAAAATTAAGGCAATCCACTTCCTGTTTGATTTGTTCTGTGGATTGCTGTTCAGAGGCGTTAGCATTAGAAACAGGACATTTTACAATTAACTCCTTTATCTTCTGAATACAAACTGGTAACCTTTGAGCAAATTAATTTTAATTTTCCGTGGAAAGCCATGAAATGGTAGAAACATAAAAACCAATTTTATAAAAACCATTTTGTAAAAGTCTGACAATAAATTGGCCAAAACAGCATTGGAACAACACAAAATTGGTCGTTCCGGTGGCTCAGTGGTTAGCACTGCTGCCTCATGGCGCCAGGGACCTGGGTTTGATTCCACCCTTGGGTGACTGTCTGTGTGGAGTTTGCACATTTTCCCCGTGTCTGCATGGGTTTCCTCTGGGTGCTCCAGTTTCCTCCCACAGTCCAAAGATGTGCAGGTTAGAGTGGATTGGCCTTGCTAAATATCACATAGTATCCAGGAATGTGTAGATTAGGTGTGTGTGCTATGGGAAATGCAGGGTTATAAAGGATAAGGTAAGGGGATTGGTCTGGATGGGATACTCTTCAGGGGGCCAGTGTAGATTTGTTGGGCCGAATGGCCTGTTTCCACACTGTAGGGATTCTTTGATCGAATCACTGTCACTTGACCTGGAATAGAACCATTGTCCTTCGAGTGTACCACGCCCATTTTTGCGAAAGAGGTAGTGTGCTGGAATTGTCATTGGACTGGCTTGTTCAGAGATCCAAGCTACTGATCTGGGGCCATGGATTGACTTCCATCCAGGCAGCTCATACAATTTGAATTCAATAAACACTTGGAATATTAAAGCTAGTCTCATAGTATTCCATTTATGGTTGTTGTAAAAACCCATCATGAATATCCTTTTGGGGAGGAAATCTGCCATCCTTTCTTGGCCTGGCCTACATGTGACTCAAGACTCATAATAAACAGAGATGAACTTTAATTGCCCTCTGAAATGGCCCATGAAACAACTGCATTCAAGGGCAATTAGGGTAATAATTGCTGGCCTAGCTAATGATGACCACATCCAACAAAAGTACAAAGGTAAAAAATGTTCTTTAGTGGGCTTAGGAATGGGACACTGCCTCTTTAAAAATTGATACCAATTTCTGTTTTTTCACTACAAAGGAGTCTACTGCAGAGTGCTCACAAACACACACACACAGACACACACAGACACACACACACATATATATGTATATGTAGCTACGCTTTATCATCCTGTATGTGTCTCTCTGTTGTCCTACTCAGTCTACTTGTATTGGAAACATGGATTTCACAATATGCTGATAAAAAGTTGAATTAAAGCTCAACAAGTCTCTCGTACTCTTTCACTAACCATTGACACAGAAGCTGAGCTGCCATATAACTGTACTTTCTGGTAACCAGAGGAACAATATTTGAAGATCAGTTGGTGGGAAAGATAAATTCAGTTACAAGCATGGATGGATTTTTCTTTTGTGTGATTTACAATGTTACTGTTCTTCACATGCTGTGTTTTAAATTAAAAATAATAGGGACAGATGGCATGGTGTAAAGAAACAATTTTCAATCTCAATCCTCCTATTGCCCTTGTAATCTCTACTTCCAGCTGCTCTCCCATTCTTTTCCAATAAGCATTCACAGAGTTGATTTATAAATAGCTTGACAGCAGAACGCAACATTCTATTCAAAATTTGTGCTTTTATGTTCCTATCATTTTTGTTTTTGCTCCCTAATGAAGTGACCAGCCTAAACTGGGGAATGGGTGCTAACATTTCTCAGATATTCCACTCACTAAAAACCTGCGGTAGTCCAGTTAAAACAAAAATGAAGTAAATATCTTTCTCTTAGAGGGTGAGAGTCGTTGGCCCTCTCTTCCTGAAAAGATGACGGGAGCAGAGTCCTTGAATAATTTAAGACAGAGGTAGACAGAGTTTCACTAAGTAAAAGGGGTAAAAGGTTATTGGAGCACGTGGGAATGTGGTTTGAGGTTACAATAGGATCATCCAGGATCCTATTGAACAGTAGAGGAGATTCAAAGGGTTGAATAGTCTACTGATCCTTCTGTATGCGAACAGAAGGAAGAGTCAGTTACGGAGAGGAATTTAATGATGGTATGAAGGAGAGGGGGTTAGAGTAAGGAGGTTAAAGAAAGCCCCGGGTAGGATTCTGCTAGGAGCATTTTGAAAGCAAGTTACTGTTTCAGCATCTGCCTATCATGGATTCCCACTTGCATCAGGTGAAAGATCCACAACAACAAAGTAAGAAGTTGGAGCAGGACTACATCATTCTGTCCCTCGAGCCTTCTCCACGATTCAGTACAATCATAGCCGATCTCATCTTGGCCACAACTTCACTTTCCTGTCCCCTCTCCATAGCCTTTCAATCCATTAATCATTAATATTCTGCCCAACTTCTGAAATTTACTCAATGTCCCAGCATCCACCACACTCTGGGGAGTGAATTCCACAGATTCACAAAACTTTGAGAGAAATAATTCCTCCTCAACTGTTTTAAATCTATCACCCTTCATCCTAAAATTGTGACCTCTCATTCTAGATTGCCCCAGAAGGAGAAACGTCCCCGCTGCCTCTCTGTTGCCAATCCCGTTTCGTATCCTTAACACAAATGTCTCTTCCGCTCCAAGTGAAAGGAATATTTGAAACACAGTAGACTGTGAAAGTTATGAAGTAAATGAAAGGACACAATCAAATTGTAGAAGATGGAAAGAGAAATGTAACTAAAACTGTGCAGGGATGTCAAAGCCAATGACTAACGTTTATGTACAGGAGATATTTATTGAGTGAAGGATAAAGGAGAAAGTGAGCCTAGTAAAGATAGATGCAAGTGACACAATAATAGATGACAAAGGAAGTTGCAGAGTTGTTAAATCAGTGTTTTCTATTGATTTTTCACAGTGGAAGAAAAGGACCAAATACCAAAGTTCTACGGTAGCTGAAGGATAAATCCAGCAGACAGATTTAGAGGATGTAATAACAGTAAGAACAACGCAGTGAAGCAAATAAGCAGGTTTTAAACTTGGCTAATCTCCCGGCCTTCATGTTTTCCAAGATGAGACATTTAAAGAAACGAGTGAGGAAATTGCAAGTTAGAGTTTTACAAAAGAAATTTCAAATATCGCTCCTTCGTTAAATAAAGGAAGAAGGAGTGAAACCCCAATAGGCAAGCTCATGCTTTCCTAATGTTGGATCTCTTGTTTAAGCATCAAGTGTCTGACCAAAAAGATCAGTCTCTTTCTCTACCCTGGGCACCCAGGAGCAATCTTACAGAGGATTTCAGAGTGGTACTATCCCCACCTCCGGGAAAGGAAACCTGTGCTCCAGAGGTGAGTCATATTATGATTAAATATATCGTCACATATTTGCGCTTGATTCATCCTGCATAGTGAGCCTCCCACTGTTGGGTTAGGACAACAGGAGGCCCTTCTGTGGACATTCATGACTGACTTAAGTCTTCAATTGACAGTGAGACAGGAAGGCTGTTCGCATGCGTTCTTGCTGCAGCTTTGAGGAGGAGGCAGAAGATGGGACCTCTCCCTATTGATTGACAGCCACCCCCACCATCTGCACACCCCCCTCCCCAGCCACCAGCCTCCCCACCCCTCCCCCCCACCCCATCTCCCTCCCTGGGGACTATGAGTTAAATTCTAGCTATAGTTACTGAGCATGAGTAATGAGCAGCTCAGGCTCCAGTTAGCATGGAATTGTAACAAGTAGATGGTATTTGATTCATCAGGCACAGTTTTCTGCAGGGGACAGAGGTGTTGTCATGAGGAAAGCTGCTTATCTGGAATTAGAGAAAGCACATGATAGGCTCCCACACAACAGATTTTCATACAAAGGAGGTTTCAAGAAGCCTCCTTTATTAGATAATTTTAGATATTTTTCTGAGGATGAAAGAGGTCAGAGAAGATAGGGGAGAAAGCAGGAACAAGGTACTTGGATGATCAGCCATGATCATGTTGGATGGTTGAGCAGGTTTGAAGGGCTGAATGGCCTACTTCTGCTCCTGTTTTCCACGTATCTGTAAACAAATATGCACCGAAATGGGATTAACTTTATAACATGGACCTGTAATGAGTTGGGGATTAGAGTAAGAACAGGGGAGGAATTTTCCAATGTGGGGATGTTGAATGGTCGTTAGGGTCACAGGGACAAAAGGGTGTATAAAGGACAGGGAGGAGTGTAAGGGCTTAAGCTGCATTTCTGGCACAATGTGCAAGTGACTCCTGAGAACAAGACTTTACCACGTTTGATCCGAAAAGCAACAATACAACATCAATACTAAAGGCTGCTACTAACACAGAGTGGGCGATTGCTGTGTAATGGTCTGAATATGAGACTCTGCCAGGAGCAATTGCATTCACCCCACATCCACTGATTCACCTGTCTGGCATCAAAATGTAATTCATTAGCAGGACACTCTTTTTCCAATGACGAACATTAAAATCTATGGCCTTAAGCAATAATAATTGTGATATTTTTGATTCTAATTGTCTCCTTTTTTTTTAAATTCATTCACAGAATGAGGGCCTCACTGACTAGTCTGGCATTTATTGCCCATCCTTATTTTGGGAACCACTTAAGAGCCAACTAGATTGTTGTGGGACTGGAGTCACATGTAGGCCAGACCAGGTAAGGATGGCAGTTTCCTTCCCTAAAGGACATGAGTGAACCAGATGAGTTTTTCCAACAATTGGCAACGTATTCATGGTCATTATTCAATTCTTATTTAAAGATTTACATTCAATTTAAATTCCACCAGCTGCCATAGTGGATTCGAACTCGGTCCCGAGAACATTGTCTGGTCTCTGGGTGCACAGTCCACCGATCATATCATTGCTAGATAACTAAATTGAATTAGTTTGTGAGGGCATGATGTGTGAAGCTCAAGAATGGGGAGCAGTGGTGGTGCTGGGTGTTATTATGGTGGATTTATTCCAAATTTTACTCCCTAAATGTATTAACGTTTTGGTCTGCAACATGAATGCAGTTAAGGTTAGAGGTCAGAGCACCATGACTGAGGAATGACATTGACCTTGTTGTGAAGTTACCATTGCACACTGTCAAGCATAATGCGAGGCTTCATTGTGAATCCTACAATGTCTCAGAGGGAGGGATTGAGTATAATGGAAGTGAATGGAAGAGGAGTTAGTGATGGTACAGGAGAGGTAGTGAGATGCTACAGCATGGGAATAGGAAGTGCAGAGGGCATGAAGGGTTTGCAGTTTGAGGGGGCATGAGGTAAATGAGAGTTACTGGGTGGGCATGATCCATGTAATAGTCCAAGAGTCTTGGTGAGAGACATGGACACATGACAGAGTTAGAGCAAGTGGGTGCCCTCTGAGAGGTAGTGGAGGGAGGATAGTGTTACTTAACCTGTGGAGTGCAGAAGAACATTGACCTTCTTCTTGTCCATCTACTTCTCTTTGAACCTGGATGTGGCAGTGTCCCAGTCTGTTATCTCAGTCCAGCTACTGAGACTGATAGTGTGGCCTTCTCTACCAGTCAGCAGGAGAAAGTAGTTTGTCTCTTCTCCACCAGCCAATCCATCACCGTTTCCAGGTCATTGTCAGTGAAGCAGAATACCAGCTTCTGTATCTGGGCCACGGTTGTAGTGATGATGTTTGTGTGAGGACCCATGTGTGCTGTTCTGGTCACCCTGCGATAGGAAAGATATTATTAAACTAGAGAGGTTTCAGGAAAGATTTACCAGGATGTTGCCGGGAATGGGGGTTTGAGATGTAAAATTAGGGTGTTCAGGCTGGGAATTTTGTCACTGGACTGTAGGAGGTTGAGGCATGACCTTACAGAGGTTTATTTATAAAATCATGAGGGACATACATAAGGTGAACAGCAAGGGTCTTTTACCTAGAGTGGGGGAGCTCAAAACTAGGGGGCATATTGTTAAGGTGAGAGGACAAAGGTTTAAAAAGGACATGAGAGGCAACCTTCTTACACAGAAAATATTTCATTTGTGGAATGAGCTGCCAAAGAAAGTGATGAATGTATGTACAACATTTAAAAGACATTCGGATAAGTTCAAGAACAGGAAAGGTTTGGAGGGATATGGGCCAAGCGCAGGCAGGTGGGACTAGTTTAGTTTGAGAACATGGTCAGCATGGACTGGTTGGACCAAAGGGCCTGTTTCCATGCTGTATGACTCTATGACTATAGAAACATATACACAATAATGAGTGAATCCATTAGCTTCTTCTACATAGTTTATCTATGTTTCAGACGGCTCTATGAATTAGGTGGTCTTGGTTAGCACATTTATTAGCAACAGATGTATAATAACAACAAGTCTCACTGCTTTTTGCCTGTTGGGGACCCTGAGTGATGGCTGGTCTAGAGAACTCCGAGTTCCTGGCACTACTCATGATCCCACTCCAAGGTGAAGCCCAACGAGTGTGAGAGAGTCCCTGATATTAATACACTTCTGGTTACATGCTGCATCATCATTTTGTAATACTTTCAGTCCTTTTCCAGACATCTCATTGTGCAGACAATAAGTTGAAAATATCATCCAGGTGGCTCTATGTTAAATACATAAAGGAATGGTTCCCATAGACAGTCAAGGCCATGCAGTTACCCAACAGCTAAAATGAGTCAACCAGGTGTAGAGCTGGATGAACACAGCAGGCCAAGCAGCATCAGAGAAGCAGGAAGGCTGACGTTTCGGGCCTAGACCCTTCTTCAGAAACGGGAGATAGGGGTGGCGAGGGAAATATCTCTTTGGTTGTGGGGTCGGATTGTAGGTGATGGAAGTGGCGGAGAATGATACTTTGAGTACAGGGGTCAGTGGGGTGATATGCGAGGACAAGGGGGATTCTGTCTTTATGTTTGTCGGTGGGAGGGCACAAGTACAGGAAATGCAAGAGATGTGGTTGAGGGAATTTTCGAACACTGATTGGAGGATATTACAGTCCTTGAAATAGGAGGACATCTATGATGTTTGGGAGTGGAACACTCCATCTTGGGAGCAGACTTGGCGGAGGCAGAGGAATTGGGAGTATGGGATTGCATTCTTGCAGGAGGGTGGGTCAGAGGAGATGTAGTCTAGGTAGCTGTGGGAGTCAGTGGGTTTGAAATAGATGTCAGTGTTGAGGCAGTTACCAGAGATGGTGACAGAAAGGTCCAGGAAGGAGAGAGAGGTATCAGAGATGGTCCAGGTGAACTTGAGGTTGTGGTAGAAGATGTTAGTAAAGTTGATGAACTGTTCAAGCTCCTTGTGAGAGCATGAGGTGGCGCCAATACAGTCATCGTTGTAACAGAGGAAGAGGTGGGGGATAGGGCCAGAGTAGCTGCGGAAGAGGGATTGTTCCATGTATCCTACAAAGAGGCAGGCGGGTTCCCATGGCCCCCCCTTCGTCTGTAGGAAGTGGGAGGAGGTAAAGGAGAAGTTGTTAACGGTGAGGATGAGTTCAGTCAAGCTGATAAGGGAGTCGGTGGAGGGGAACTGGTCGGGCCTGCAGGACAGGAAGAAGCGGAGGGCTTTTAGGTTTTTCGCGTGGGGTATACAAGTGTACAGGGATTGGATGTCCATAGTGAAGATGAGGAATTGGGGGCCAGGGAATTGGAAGTCTTGGAGGAGGTGGAGGGCGTGGGTGGTGTCCTGGATGTGGGTGTGGAGTTCCTGGACCAGGAAGGAAAAATGGAATTAACCTCTGCAGGACTGCAGTTACAATGTAAAACAAATAGGACTCTTACAAATAGGGTGTAAAGAACTAGGCATGCTTATTGTCAATGCAAAATGCAAATTAGGGGTTTGCTGAACAATTTAACATCCAACACATTTTGTTCTTAATAGTTTATTTGTAGATATTATGTTGTGTTATCCACAGTCCCATTAACTCACCAGGAATGACAGTTTCTTGACAAAAAAAACCCTACGGCATTTTCAGAGATAAAAGGTACTGCAGATGCTGGAGAATCCAAGATAACAAGCATGGGGCTGGATGAACACAGCAGGTCAAGCAGCATCATAGGAGCAGGAAAACTTGACGTTTCGGGCCTAAACCCTTCATCAGAAAATCAGAAATTCAGCCCTTTTTCTGATGAAGGGTTTAGGCCCGAAACGTCAAGTTTTCCTGCTC
>JAHRHZ010000029.1:36478644-36494260 GCA_024137785.1 Ginglymostoma cirratum | reverse complement strand
AACTGAGGTGGGGAATGCAGCCCAGTCTGCAGGGAGCAGACAGAGGGCAGAGCAGCAGCACAGAATGAGTATAAAACTGACTGAGCTCGGAGCACACTGTAGCTGCAAAAATAAACTGGAGTGACATCATAGGGAAGCTGTGACGTGATCGGCTAGTAGGAAATCGGCACTAAATTTGAAAAAGAATACAGCAAAGAAGTATTAAAAGATTAATTAATCACTGATAAATTTACGTGAATTAATAGAGTAAGTAACTCAGGAGAGATGGCTGGGCAGGTGATGTGCTGTAGCTGGATGATGTGGACGTTGGCAGTTCCTATTACAAGCTGCAGTGACCACATCTGCAGCATGTGTTGGTTGTTGGAGGAACTTCGGTCAGAGTTGAGGATCTGGAATCTGAGCTTCAAACACTGCGGCACTCCCGGGAGGGGGAGAAGTACCTGGATGCTTTGTTTCAGGAGGCAGTCACGCTTGGTAGATTAAGTACCTCAAATTCAGTCAGTGATTAGGAACAGCAAGGTGTGATTGCATTCTAGGCAGGTAGGGGGATCCTGAGTCAGGAACAGGGGAGCATTAGCTTTTGACCTTGTCCCACAGGTATAAGGTACTTGCTCCCTGTGAGGATGAGGAAAAGGGCTGTAGAGAAGATGAGCCAACTGACCACCACACCATGGTACAGGAGGCCATTCAAGAGGGAGGAGCAGAAAGGCAGGTGGTAGTTATAGGGGACTTTATAATTATGGGTATGATAGCATCCTTTGTATGGCTGTGATCTCTGGAGGATGAATATTTAGAAGGCCAATAGAAGTGATGAGAACAAACAAAGAGTTCAGCTGTGTGAGGGCCCAAAGGAAACAAAGGCCCACATGGATCGAGAGTCCCACATGGTGTGTTGCCTGCCCGGTACCAGGGTGAGGGACATCTCTGACCGGCTTGAAAGGATATTGGAGCGGGAGGGGAAGGATCCAGTTGTTGTCCACTTTGGGACAAACAACGTTGGCAAGGCTAGCAAGGAGGACCTGTTTGGAGATTATCAAGCACTAGGAATGAAATTAAGGAACAAGTCCTCGAGGGTCATAATCTCTGGATTACTGCCCGAGCCATGTGCAAATTGGCTTAGGGATAAGAAAATTAAGGAAGTAAACACGTGGCTAAGGGAGTGGTGTGGGAAAGAGGGGTTCCATTTCATGGGACATTGACATCAGCTTTGGAACAGGAGGGATCTGTACCATTGGGACAGTCTCCACCAGAACTGATCTGGAACCAGCGTTCTAGCGAAAAGGACAAATAGGCTGGTCACTAGGACTTTAAACTAGTGAACTGGTGAGAAGGGAAGGGGGAAACAACAGGAAGTCTAATGGTAAGTAGAAAAGAAAACAGCAGGTTAACATGTACAGGAGGGTTTAACAGCATCGAAGGTTATGAAAAAAGTTAAAGGAAGATAAACTCAGTTGATATCATTAAAAGGGGTGTGAGAATTCAAAATGAAAAAATAAAAAACTAGCATAAAGGCACTTTACCTGAAAGCTCGTGGCATTCAAAACAAGGTAGATGGGTTAATGGCACAAATCATCATGAATGAGTATGAGTTAGTAACTATTACGGAGACATGGTTGCAGAATGGTCATGACTGGGAATTAAATAACTGGGGTATCAGACTATTCAGAAGGACAGACAGGAAGGTAAGGGGGGTAGTGTCACTCTGATATTTAAGAATGACCACATACGTGGAAAGTTCTTTATGCAGAGAGCGGTGAGTGCCTGGAACGTGTTGTCAGTTGAGGTGGTAGAGGCGGGCATGATAGCGTCATTTAAGATGTATCTAGACAGATACATGAATGGACAGGGAGCAGAGGGATACAGATTCTTGGAAAATAGGCGACAGGTTTAGATAGAGGATCTGGATCGACGCAGGCTTGGAGGGTTGAAGGGCCTGTTCCTGTGCTGTAATTTTCTTTGTTCTTTGTTCTTTGACATTGGGGTGGTAGTGAAAGATGATATAAGTTCTACGGAGAAGAAGGTTGAATCAATTTGGGTGGAAATTAGAAATTCTAAGAAGAAAATGCCACTGATAGGCGTAGTCTATAGGCCACCAAATAATAACATCACATTGGGGCAGGTAATAAACAAAGAAATAACTAATGCCTATAAATATGGTATGGCAATTATCGTGGGGGATTTTAATCTACCTGTTGATTGGTTGAACTAGGTCGGTCAAGGCAGCCTTGAGGAGGAGTTCATTGTATGTATCTGCAATAGATTTCTTGTACAGTATGTAATGGATCTGATGAGGGAGCAAGCTATTCTAGATCTGGTCCTGTGTAATGAGACAGGAACAATTGATGTCCTCATAGTTAGGGATCCTCTTGGAAGGAGCGATCACAGTATAGTTGAATTTAGAATACAGATAGAAAATGAGAGGTTAAAATCCAATACCAGGGACATTTGCTTAAACATAGGAAATTACAATTGGATGAGAGAGGAGTTAGCTAAACTAAATTGGAAGCAAAGACCCTGACCTAGACCCTAACCCTAACCCTAACCCTGACCCTGACCCTAACCCTTCCATGGAACTCAGTTCTGAGATAGGCTCACCAGACCCGAAACGTTAGCTCTGATTTTCTCTTCACAGATGCTGCCAGACTTGCTGAGCTTTTCCAGCAACTTCTGTTTTTGTTCCTAATTTACAATATCCAGACTTCTTTCAGTTTTTATTTAGATTTAGGACTAAATTGAGGAGGAACCTCTTCACCCAAAGATTTGTGAATCTGTGGAATTCCCTGCCCAGTGAAGTAGTTGAAGCTTCCTCATTCAATGTTTTTAAAGATAAGATAGATAATGTTTTGAACAGTAAGGGAATTACGGGTTACGGTGAGAGGGTGGACAAGTGGAGCCGAGGCTACGCAAAGATCAGACACAATCTTATTGAATGGCAGACCGGGCTCGAAGGGCCGGACAGCCTAGTCCTGTTCCTATTTCTTATGTTCTTATTGCAGACACTGTCATACCAGAGCCGGTTCCCTGAGCCCCACCAGGTAATACTTAACCCAGAATTGACCATTGCAGTGAAAACCAATGAGATACAAGACAGAAGGCCGACATTATCAAAGAAAAACCGCAAACTGAAGAGATTAAAAGGTGGAATATGCATCAGTTTTTTCTTATGATGTACTCAACGTAAGTTACAGAGCATAATGTATCTGGGCACACCGACAGGATCCTGTCATGTGATTTCCCATTAAAGACCTGATGCTGCACTGTTGACTTTGTGTGTGTGTGTTCCAAAATTTAAAACATTGAATAGTGAATGGGTTTGTGGTTTTTAGAATGGAAACCATTGTATTTTAACTTAACTGCAATTTTTTGTGCCTACCTTTCACATACGGTTTTCATCATATTCAAAATTAGGGAATTCTAAGAAGCAATGAACATTTCTTAATTTAGAGTATGTTTTGAGAATGATTCAAAAGTCAATCTTTCCATGTTAATTGTGGTGCAAAATGTTAGTGCAATTCAAGGGGCTGAAATAATTTGAATAAACATACTTAAGTAGATAGATCTCACCTGTTTTCATTTATATGTTAATTTTTTTATGACATGGTTAAGGAGAACTTTGATAAATTAGACAACATATATCAGTTAAAACTTAGTTGTTAAATATACCACGTAGAAAAAGAGAGATAGGTGAAGGAGAATTAAATTATGAATCCATGAATAAAATAAAGTAGAGCCTAGCATAGTCTTTTAGCGATACACCTTATAAAGTGTGAGGTGATGCCATACTTTATACATGGAACGAAGTGAAAGATATGGATCACCCTCAGTTTTTATGAAACTGCTCAGAAATTTCAATTTCGCTTTTGGACCAAATTATGGTGTAGGACATCATTCAAGTTGTTTTTCACTTTTAAATTGACAATAAGCTTTAGAAATGAAAAACTCACTTTCATGTTTGATTTAAAGCTGTGTCAACAGTTATGGGTGACTACATTAATCTTATTCACAGAATTTCAAATAATTAGTAAATGGCAAATTTTCTCCATAGCATCCTCCTGCTGTGACTATTTGTATGTAAAAGTATCAAGATGGTGTTTGACTCCCTACACATGTAAACACCTTTTTTTTATTCGTACATTTTCTGTTTTTCATATGCTGATCAAATTCACAATTAATGTCGCAAGATTTTTATTGCCTCTTCCTGTTTGGCTCTGATTTGTATGGAGCTCAGTGTTGTCACAATTCATTAACATCTGACTGGGCTCTTTCCTCTCCTAGTGGTTTTTAATAAACATTTGTGGCACCACACTCTCTTCTGTTGTGTGTATACAAATGACTGAGGTGTAGCGAGGTGCTTGTTAATGTTCTCCATTATCTTTTGTTGACTAGTTTTACCAGAGCAATAATTCACCACATAACTGGACTTGAGCGAACAGAAATGGAATTCCGCAAATCAAGCAGCAGTTCGTTTTTTTTCATCAAAGTAGCCAGTTGCTGCTTTGAAATTAATTATGCAGGAAAGGGAAATGGTTTCTTTTCTGTTAAGCTGTTCTGAACTGCCTCACCGCTGTTTGTAAATTTAATTTGATTTTGTTGTCAAAGGCAAATGCACGTTTCACTTCTTTCTGCTTGGAAATAAAATGTTATATTTTTATCAAAGTCATCATATGTTGTCATTTATGAAGTGAAGTAGCTTGTTAGCAGACTATGTTCTACAGCAACTAACTAGCATTTCTCGGGTAGATTCACTGCCATCAATCCTTCCTTGTGGTAATAGTCAAAATTACTGATATTGGATACCCTAACTGGGGCAGAAGATAGGCTCAGTGTTGTTCAACAGAATAGGTTCATTACATATTACTTAATACCTAGTTATATCTGAGTTAGCCGAAGCTCTTGTGAGACATCAGGCTATTCTTAAGATATATGCACATAACTGTTACTGAAACATTCTGGTAGGCAGCTTAAAGAAAACCCAATGAATATATAACAACATTTGGACAGACTGGTTAGCTCCTAGTTGAAACTATCCTTTATATCCTAATAACTTATCACATGATGTCTGTTAATCCCTTCTTGTACTAATTGCCTTTTAACAACATATTGTGTTAGCTTCTACAGAACATACAAACATACAATCTCCTTAAGTTTGCGCAGCTTTCCATCTTCTGTTGAAAACCTTAATGACAAAGAAGAGTTACAAATGAATGAGTCAGATTTGGATAAAACGATAGCTGGCTGAATGGGTCATTCCATTAATTAATGCAGACATCATCAGTGGCTTGCTGCTAGGAAGGGGGAGCCCATAAACACAAATTTTCACAGGTTGCTGAATTTGCATCACTCACTTTTGCTTCACAAAAACAGAATCATATGCTTAACAGCCACATGTTTCTCCTGATGTTGCTGTATTTGTAAGCATGTGTGAATATAAACATTAAAGCAGGAGTTGATCACCTGGCTTGTCGAGCCTTTTCCACCATCCATGCTGATATAGACGTTACGTTGCAGTTGTACAGGACGTTAGTGAGGCCACATTTGGACGACTGCATACGGTTCTGGTCGCCCTGCTATAGGGAGAATGTTGTTAAACTTGAGAGGGTTCGTAAAAGATTTATAAGGATGTGACAGGGACTGGAGGATTTGAGTTATAAGGAGAGGCTGGATAGGTTGGGACATTTTTCACTGGAGCCTAGGTGGTTGAATGGTGACCTTATAGAGGCTCATAAAATCATGAGGGGCATGAATAAGTTGAACAGCAAAAAGTCTTTTCCCCAGCGTAGGGGAGTTCAAAACTAGATGGCATATTTTTAAGGTGAGAGGAGAGAGATTTAAAAGGGACCTGAGGGCTAGCTTTTACACACAAGAGTGATTCGTACCTGGAATGAATTGCCAGAGGGAGTGGTAGGTGCAGGTACAGTTACAGCATTTAGAGGACAGTTGGACAGGTACATGAATAGGAAACATCTAGAGGGATACGGGCCAATGCAGGCAATTGGGACTAGTTTAGTTTGGGAAACTTGGTTGGAATGAATGAGTTAGACCGAAGGGTCTGTTTCCGTGCTGTATGATTCTATGATTCTATGACTCCTTTGCATATTAGGAATTGATGCATCATTAATTTCAACGCAGAAAATGGACTCCAGTAAATTGTGACCTAATACATTCTCATAATGTAACAATTGTTAAAGGATTGTCAATTGTCAATCTCCCAAAAAGTAAATGGTTGTGAAATCTCACTCTTTCAAATTGTGAAACACTTCAGTGGATTGAAAATGTTAAATATTACATTTTTCAAATCATTTCCTTTCATACTCTATTCTGTCTCTCTCTGAATCTAATCTTTCTCTCCATTTACTTTTATTTCGATGTCTGGTTTGATATTGAATTCGACAATAATTCACTTTTCTTCTCAGCTCTCACTCTCTCGTTCTTTATGGAGATACTTTGTTGGTCCCACTGTCCTCATTGTGCTTTATCAGTTTCCAATCTGCAGCAGAAGATTCACAAACCTAAGCAGTTCTGAACAAATCTAACTAATGGAGCTTGAAGTGAAATGTTACTGCAGCAAAATCGAAACGTTAAACGCAAGTAGATTTATTTTTTAGATGGGCATCTGGCTGTCTCAAAAAAACCGTGCAAAGATCAGTACCTTAAAGCAGCGTACTCTATAGGTGTCATAGGAACATTGTAAGGCCATTTGGCCCTTGCAGTCTGTTGTATCACTCAACAGGACATGGCTGTTCTAGCTGCTGTCTCAACTCCACCTTTCGGTCTGCCCTAATAACACTTAACCCCCTTGTGTATCAAAAACCTATCCACCTCTGAATTTATTCAAGGCAATGATGCAGTGCTGAGGAACATAATTCCAAAGACTAATGATCCTCAGAGGAAAACCTCTCCATCTCCTCCTTAAAGGATAACATCTTATTTTTAATCTGTGTCCCATGTTGGGGCTCTGTAAGGCAACATGCAATCAATATTCTACCAATATTTGTTTTCCTTTGTCTCATTAACATCACCTGCAATTCATAGGATTCTATTGGAAATTGTTATGTTGTAAATAATCATTCTCATAAATGGTGTTGCCTTGATTTTAAGCATTCCGACTTTACACTTGCAAAACTATTCCAGCATTGTGAACATTCAGGAGTGTGTCCTCTCTTTAACACAAGCATAGCAATAAGAGTTGGCCATCAATGCTCCTGGGGAGAACAGGTGGTTCCACAGTCTACAATTGTAAAGATGAGTGTTTTTTGAAAACAGAATAATAATTTGGGAGTCATTTAACCATAACGATGAATGACAAATCTACCAGTGGTAGATAATGAATAGAAATTTAACTTTTCAAATGAATCAGCTTACATAATAGGGTTTTGCCCTCAATGGACAGAAACAATATCACAACACTTGATTGGCTTGTTGTTTCTGAAGGTCACTAGCCTGGGATAGCAACTGGAGCTAATTGTGGGTAACAATGTTTGTCTATCAGTGATCGATAAACAAGAGCTGAAATAGTGCAGAGAATCTTGAATGTCTCTATTGCACTGTCCTTGCTGTTTTCTATCATCTGGGCCTAACTACTGTATTTACATACCCATTAAAATAAATATGGCTGAGTATGCAATGAAAGTGTAAAGCACTACCAGGTGCTCTTGGGATGTATTACAGGATATTTGCTGCAATTTATGATAGGCACTTGCTATGAAACTTCTGGGAATTAATTTCACTGTTTGAACATCAGCTCATCAGCTGGGTAGGTAAGTTTTTGGTCTTGATGCAGGAACTACATGTACAGGACAAAAGGTCAGCTGGTCAAAGTACAGTACTTAGATGTCCAGAAGGTTATTGTAGAAAATAAAATCTCATAGTGTAGTGGTGGCATGTTGACACAGAGCGAATATTAATGAAGAAAGAAAGCGTAGGCAGAAAAGGATCATTTTCTGGTTTGTCACAGGGTTCAGTGCTAGAGCTCCATCTCTAAACAGTTTGTTAGATGGCTTGGATAAAGGGACTGAAAATATGATAATAAATTTGATGACACAGAGATAGGTAGGAAATTAAGTTGTGAAGAGAACATAAGGAAGGAATAGATTGATGTAGACAGTTAAGTGATTGGGCAAAGATCTGACAAAAGAAATAAAATGTTGTAAAGAATTAAAACCTGAAAAAGTGTAACGTTGCCCATCTCAGAAGGAAGAATATAAATAGGAGTGTATTGTCTAAATGATGAGAATTGGGATGTCCCCATGCTTGAATCATAAAATGTTAGTACACAGGTACAGCAAGTAATTAGGAAGGCTATTAGAATTTTATTATTTATTGTGAGGAAAATGGAATATAAAAGCAGGGAGGCTATGCTTCAACAAAGTAGTTGACTCTCAATTGCCCTCTGAAATGGCCTAACAAGCCATTCCGTTGTACTGATTGCTACAAAGTCTCAAAGATATGAAACTGGATGGATCACCTGGCATTGACCTAGACAACAGCAGAAACAGCCCTGTTGACCCTGCAGAGTCCTCCTCACTTAAATCTGGGGGTTAGTGCCAAAACTAGGAGAGCTGCCTCACAGACTAGTCAAGCAATAGCCTGACATAGTCATACTCACAGAATCATACCTTACAGGCAATGTCCAAGACACCGCCATCACCATCCCTGGATATGTCCTGTCCCACTGGCAGGACACACCCAGCAGAGGGAGCAGCACTGTAGTATAAAGTTGGGAAGGAATTGGCCTGGGTGTCCTAAATGTTGGCTCTGGACACTATGAAGTCTCATGGCTTCAGGTTAAACATGGACAAGGAAACCTCCTGTTGATTGCCACATACAAAACTTTCTCAGCTGATGAATCAATACTCCTCAATGTTGAGCAACACTTGGAGGAATCACTGAGGGTGGCAAGGGCACAAAATGTACTCTGGGTGGGGGATTTCAGTGTCCACTGCCAAGAGTGGCTCGGCAACAGTTCTACTGATCGAGCTGGTCAGGTCCTAAAGCTTATAGCTGCTAGACTGGGTCTGCAACAGGTGGTGAGGGAACCAACTAGAGGGAAAAACATATTTGACCTCATCCTTATTAATCAACTAGAGGGAAAAACATATTTGACCTCATCCTTACTAAGCTGCCAGCTGCAGTTGCATCTGTCCATGACAGTATCGGTAAGAGTAACCATTGCATAGTCCTTGTGGAGACAAAGCCCTGCCTTCACATTGAGAACAACCTCCATTGTGTTGTGTGGCACTATCACATGGGACAGACTTCACACAGATCTAGCAACTCAAGACTGGGCATCCATGAGGCGCTGTGGGTCATCAACAGCAGCAGAATTGTACTCCAGCACAATCTATGACCCCATGGCCTGGTATATCCCCCACTCAACCATTACCATCAAGTCAGGGGATCAATCCTGGTTCAATGGAGAGTGCAGGAGGGCATGCCAGGAGCAGCGCCAGAAGATGAGGTATCAACCTGGTGAAGCCACCAAACAGGACTACTTACACACCAAACGGTGAAAGCAGCAAGTGATAGACAGAACTAAGTGATCCCACAACCAAAGGATCAGATCTAAGCTCTGCAGTCCTGCCACATCTAGTCGTGAATGGTGGTGGACAATTAAACAACTCACTGGAGGAGGAGGATCCACAAATATCTCCATCTTCAAGGATGGAAGAACCCAGAACATCAGTGCAAAAGATAAGGCTGAAGCATTCACAGCAATCTTCAGCCAGAAGTGCCGAGTGGATGATCCATCTCAGCCTCCTCCAGTAGTCCCCAGCATTATAGCTATTGGTCTTCAGCCAATTGGAATCACTCCACGTGATATCAAGAAATGATTGGAGGTACTGGATACTGCAAAGGTGATGGGCCCTGACAACATTCCGACAATAGTACTGAAGGCTTGTGTTCCAGAACTTGTCGCTCCCTTAGCCAAGCTGTTCCAGTACAGTTACAACTTGGCATCTACCCGACAATGTGGAAAATTGCCCAAGTATGTCCTGCGCAGAAAAAAGAGGACAAGTTCAACCTGGCCATACACCACTCAATCAATCTATTCTTGATCATCAGTAAAGTGATGGAAGGTGTTAATGACAGTGTTATCAAGCAACACCTGCTCAGCAATAACCTGCTCAGTGATGCCCAGTTTGGGTTCTGTCAGGCCCACTCAGCTCCTGACCTCATTACAGCCTTGGTTCAAACATGGACAAAAGAGCTGAATTCCAAAGGTGAGGTGAAAGTGACAGCCCTTGACATCCAGGCTGCATTCAATCAGGTGTGGCATCAGGGATCCCTGGCAAAACTGGCATCAATGGGTATCAGGGGACAAATTCTCCGGTGGTTGAAAAGTCATACCTGAAACATTAGAAGATGGTCGTGGTTGTTGGAGGTCAATCATCTCAGTTCCAGGATATCTCTGCAGTAGCAGCACTGTGTACTATCTACAAGATGCACTGCAGAAATTCACCAAAGATCCTCAGACAGCACCTTCCAAAACCCAAGACCACTCCCACCTAGAAGGGCAAAGTCAGCAGATACAATGGGAACACCACCACCTTCAACTTCTCCTTCAGGCCACTCACCATCCGTGACTTGGAAATATATCACCGTTCCTTCACTGTCGCTGTGTCAAAATCCTGTAATTCCCACCCTAATGCCATTGTGGGTCAACCAAAAGCAGTTGGACTGCAGTGGTTCAAGAAGGCAGCTCACCACTACCTTCTCAAGGGGCAACTAGGGATGAGCAATAAATGCTGGCCTGGCCAGTGATGTCTACATCCCACAAATGAATAAAACAGTGTTGCTGAGAGTTAATCGTGAATTTCTCTTTATTGACAAATGTATTCAATGTGAATTTACATTGTATGACAGGTTCTGATTTGTCAGTTTAAGTTGAATAGGATCTATTATAAAATCTAATTCAGATTTCAAGATGGTACTGGGAATTATATTGAATCTTCAAAAAAGACCAATCAGTCCAAATGGTCACACAATATTCCCACTTGAATTACTTTTTCTTAGCGTTGTCTGCATATCTCTGTATGCCCTTCTACTTTACATACTTGACAATCGTTTCTTAAAGGCATCAATGTAATCTGCTGGAGCCCGTCCATGCTGCAGGGCTGTGTTCCTTATTCACACCAGTTTCCTCTTAAATTATTTACTTGATTTGTTTGGCAAAATCTTATCCCTCCTGAGCCATGTTAACTCACAAATGGAAATAATTTTTCAATGCCCACGGTATCAAACTTTTTATCTGATCTCCTCTTAATTCTCTTTTATCTGATCTCCTCTTAATTCTCTTCACAGCAGAAGTGACCTTTGCTAATTGTTGCAGAATTTCAATTCCAATGACACCCTTTTAAACATTTCCTCCACTTCCTTCTACACTGCAATACCCTTGTTCCAATGCAGAAACCATTTTCCAAGTGGAGTCTAATCAAAGTTTGATTTTGACATTTATTTTGTATTCTTATTCAATTCCTTTAGTAGTGAGCTCCTGTACTTTATTTTCTCTTTACTGTTATGTTACCAATTTATGTTTCTGTAACCTCAGATCTCTTAGCTGCCTCTGCTCTGTTTAGTTGATCTTCCAACCAAAATAAACACCATGCATATTGCTATATTTCATTCGTCATTTACCCATTCAGTGGGTCACTATTTATTCTTGCAGTTTGGTTCTAGCCACTTTGCAAGTTATAATCTCAGTTTAGTTTCATCAAATTTCACTGCAATACCCCCAACTTCTGATTTCATGTAATTAATTTGTGTGATAAAACCAACAGAGATCTGAGCTCAGATCCCTGCAGCAAACCACTTCTAGAGATCTACCTGAGTTCTAAAGAAGGGTCACTGCACTCAAAATTTTAACACTGCTTTCTCTCTACAGAGACTGTCAGGCCTGTTGAGTTTCTCCAACAATTTCTGTTTTGACTAGATATTTACCTTTTGAGTGACATGGTGGCTCAGTGGTTAACACTACTGCCTCACAGTACCAGGGTCCCAGATTCAATCCCACCTGTGGGTGACAGTCTGTGTGAAGTTTGCACATTCTCCCCATGTCTGTGTGGGTTTGCTCCCACCATTCAAAGATGTGCAGGCTAAGTGGATTTGCCATGTGAAATGTAGGGTTACAATGAAAGGGTAGAAGGGTGGGTCTGTGCGTTTGCTCTTTGGAGGGTTGGTGTGGGCTTGACGGGCTGAATGGCCTGCTACCACAGTGTAGGAATTCTATGGTTTTTGGCCATCATTTGATCCACTCTGCCAGCTAGCTGACTCATGTGCCAACACAAACAGATATTGCTCATGTTGGTCTTGCACCTTTTATGTGGAATCTTATCAAAAGCCTTTGAAAAATCTCAGTTAAGCGTGTCCATTATAATATACATCTTTTCTTTTTCAGTTAATTATCAATTAGATTAGTTATTCTCCCTGTCTAGAAACATTTTTAAATTAAATATACCAGTACCTATCCCCTTGGAGACATGGTTTTATAATTCCTGGATTCGTTCACATGTCTGCTTATGGAGGTCAGGAATTATTGCAGTCCACTGCCATGATTCCTGACTCATTTTGATATTTGCATGTATTTGTTCCTGCATTAGTTTCTTTGAACATTCACAGATGCAAACCTCCTGGATTCGAAGATCTGTCTTTTTGTCCGGTGAGTTTCTTGTTTTTAATGGATTATCTCAACTGTTGAAATATCCCATTTGGCGTATGCAGTTGCATTTATGTTACAGATATTTTCCAATCAACTTGCTCAAAGGTGTTATAACACATATCTTGAGTAAGTAGGACTTGAACCTGGACCTCCTGGCTCTGAGGTAGGGACACTAGGACAGCACCATAAGAACTCCTTCCTTTCTGCAGCAGGGCACCTCACAGTGGTTCCCATTCTAAATGACACCTGTTTGGAGCAGGCAGCCAGGAAGAGTTGAAACATTAATGAATTGTGAAGATTAAAATAGACTGAACTTCTCCACACCCTCCCCTACAACAGGCCAACAGCATCCCCACTATAACAACACTAACCACAACTTTACAGTTATTGGCGTGCCTCATACTTGTTTTAATGTAATAGAGAAATTCCCCATTAAAGTTTCTGAACTTTGTCACTGTATCATCATGAATTGAATCAACTTGAACTATTATAGAGTCAGAGAATTGTTACAGCAGGGAAAGAGGCCATTTGGTCTGTCAAGCTCATTTCAAATCTCTACAAGATTAACCAAGCTCATCCCATTCCTCCAGGGCTTTATTAAGACCTGTGTTTTTGTCCCTTCACGCATTTATCTAATTCCATTTTGAAAGCCTCAATTGAATCTGCTTCTACCAGCTTTGGGCTCAAACATCAGATTTGTGTTTTAATCAGGGCAGCATGTTTTAAGTGAAGCATGTACATTATCCAAATTAATACAATTAGCTGAATTACAGAATGTAATTCAATACTGACCATTATGAGCTGTTCACAGACTCTGTGTGTATGTTCCTTGTCTTGCTATTAGCAGCAGTTTGATTAAACTGTACAATATCTCTCATCATCCTGAGGATCAGATTGGAGGAATGGATGGGCTTTTTTTGTGAATTAAGTATTATTTATTTTCCTGTTGAGACTTGTGCTTGAAATAAAATCTTCCTTTGTTAATATACTCAGAACCATGAGTGGTAATTAGGACAAGACATTACATATGGCAGTATGATGATAACCTTAGTGTCATCTTCAGTGTTGATGAAGATCAATAATAGATGAAGATTAAATATTAAACAGGGAACCTTTTTAGCAAAATTAAATCATTTCTATAGTCTTCCAAGAGTTCTCAAAGACTTCATAAATTACAAACTGTTGGTAATAACAGGTGGGTAGGTTGTTTTCAATGAACTAATTCATTCTCCAACATTTGATAATGACTCTTATCAATTTTCATAGATGCACTATAGAAATCATTCTATCTGGATGCATCACAGATTGGTACGGCAAATGGTCTGCTCAAGACATTCAAGAAATTACAGAGAGTTGTGAACACAGCTCAGTGTCAAAATCACAAAGAACAGCCTTCTATCCGACTCCATCTACACTTCCCACTGCCTTCGGAAGGTAGTCAACATAATCAAAGACCCTTCCCACTCCTTTATACTCTCTTCTGCCCACTTCCATCAGTCAGAAGATACAAAAGTTTGAAAGCCAAAGGGCATAATTTTAAGTTCAGGGAAAGATTTAAAAGGGCCCTGAGAGGCAACTTTTTCACAGGGGGTGGTTTGTATATGGAATGAACTACCAGAGGAAATGGTAGATGTTTAAAAGACATATGGATAAGTACATGGATGGGAAAGGTTTAGAAGGATATGCGCCAAATGCAGGCAAATGGGTCTGAGGAAGGGTCATCGGACCCGAAACATTAACTCTGTTTTCTCCTCCACAGATGCTGCCAGACCTGCTGAGCTTTTCCAGCAATTTTGTTTTTGTTGGGTCTAGTTTAGTTTGGGAAATCGGGTCAGCATAGATAAGTTGGACCAAAGGGTCTGTTTCTTTGCTGTAAGACTCTTTCATTTGTACCAACAGATTTAAGAACAGCTTTTTTCCGCTGTTCAGAATTTTGAATGGATCTTTCATACATTAAAGTTACTCTTTCTCTGCACCTTCTCTGCAGCAATAACACTATGTTCTGCATTCTGTTCCATTACCCTGATGTCCTTGTGTAAGGTTTATTTTTTTCTGGAAAGCACATAAGACAATATTTTCCACTGTATCTCTATACATGTGACAATTATAAATCAAATCAAGCGTTTCATATGTGAAAAACATATGTATATCTTTTTTTCCTTGTCCTTGATAAAACTAGGAGGAAGCTGGCTATGAAACAGGAAGAAATGGCATGAGTCCATTATGGTGGGTATTGCAGCAGTTCAAAAGGCTGCTGTTTGTTGGCTAGATTTACCTCTGCATATGATTATGATGCAGCCACTCACACGGCTCCCAAGGCACATGTACATAGATGAATAAATGTAGAACCAGTCAACCACGCCTTGTGGATTACAGTTTTCTCACCTGTAAACTGAACTAATCAGATTATGGTTTCATAAATGTTAGAGGTTACAAATAACAGATGTGAGGGAAGAGTGAAGTTACAGTAATTAATTTCAGGGAACATGATTTCGGAGTGAAGGATGATGGAACTGTTCACTCATGAGGTACCTTCGACAGTGTTCTCATCACATTTCTCAAGTGACAGTGAACCACTGAACTGTTGGAAGCAACTAATGCTCTTTTTTATAAAGTTATTCAGATCCATTTAATTTATTCTTATTCCTTCGTGTGATGTGGACATCATTGGCTGGCACATTCATGACCTGTCCCTAATTAGCTTTGAAAAGCTAGTGGTGAGCTGGCATCTTGAATCACCGAAACTCTTGTATTTAGACATCCACAATGCTGTGAGGGCAGGGGTTAGGTGTGAGAAATAAATCCAGATCTAACCAATCACATTCCACAAAGGAATCAAAAGAATTCAATTTGAATGAATTGACACTTTTGATACTGTAGGACCTGTAGAAGAAACCAAGTTGGATTATCCTCTTAACAAGCATGGGGCTGGATGAACACAGCAGGTCAAGCAGCATCATA
>JAHRHZ010000029.1:36465360-36478244 GCA_024137785.1 Ginglymostoma cirratum | reverse complement strand
TATGATGCTGCTTGACCTGCTGTGTTCATCCAGCCCCATGCTTGTTATCTCGGATTCTCCAGCATCTGCAGTACCTTTTATCTCTGGATTATCCTCTTGGCAGTTTTCGTTCCCTCTCCACTTGCTGCAGACCCAGTCTAGCGGCTAGACTTTGAGGAACTCGACCAGCTCAGTCAGTAGTGCTGTTAGCTGCCGCTAAGCCACTCTGATGATGGAAGTTGTGCACCCTTACCATCCGCAGTGCTTCCTCTAAGTGGTGTTCAACATGGAGCAATACAGATTAGTCAGCCCAGTGACAAGGGCGTATGGTAGATCTGCAGGAAATCCTATTGCCATGAGACTTCAAGGGGTCTGGAGTTAATGTTGAGGACTCCCAGGGCAAATTGACTGATTACCATGGTGCCACCACCTCTGCTGGGTCTGTCTTGTCAATGGCACAGGGGACAATCAGGGGTGGTGATGGTGATGGTGATGGTGGTGTCTGGAACATAGGCATAGTCAATGTCATTGACATTGAACCATACTTTACAGACAATGTCAGGCTGTTGCTTGACGAGTCAGTGAGTCAGCACTCCCAGTTTTGGCATGAGGCCCCAAATGTCAGTTAGAAGGATAGTGCAGGGTCAACAGGGCTGTGATGCTGTTACTATTTCCGGTCACTTGTTTGAGAGATATTGGGAAGCTCATCTGTTTTTACTCCTTTTGGGGCACATTGCAATTTGGTGAAACTAAATGGCTGAGCAAGGCTGTTAAGGAGTGAATTTAAAAAGTCACATTTCTGTGGGTCCCATGGCAAACCAGACCAGATAAGATTGGGAGATTTCCTTCCCTAAAAGGATATGAGTGAATCAAATTTTAAATCAATGATAATTTAACATCACCATTATTGAGGCAAGCTTTTAATACTTATATTTATTTATTTAATCTAAACTTCAATATCTTACAGATAATTTTCACATCATACCCCTGCTTTCCCAGTATCAATGTACAATAACAAACACTTTGACCAAATTTATCACTTATTAAACGTTAAAGTACAGATTGCAAAAGCAGACTACTTACCCCCACAATGGTATATCAACACTATACTGAGAAGGTAAACTTTAATAAATTATGCCGATCAATTGTCTTCGGTTTGTAGTAATAGAAACAAAATAGGAATGAGCCATTCAGCCCTTTGAACCTGATCTGCCATTCAACATGATTGTGGCTGGTCATCCAACTCCCCTGTTGCTGCTTTCTCCCCATTTCCTTTGATCATCTTAGCCCTAAGACTTAAATCTAACTCCATCTTGAAAACATTCAATGTTCTGGCCCTAACCACTTTCTGTGGCCGAGAATTCCACTGACTCACTAGAATCTGGAGGAAGCAATCTTTCCTCGAATAATCCGCTAGGGAGGCTCATGCAAATGCTACCAAAGCAGTCTGGGCTTGGATTAGGACCATTTCTACTACAGGCAGGCTCTTTTCTTTGGAGGCATCATCCACATAATGGAAACTAAAATCTGCAGCATGATGTTTCAACTAGGCTATGGAGGCTGTTTCCTGCACAGTACAGTTACACAGCAGTAAATCTGCACTTCAGTGTCCCTGGAAGAACTGTTTTTAAATTAAATATTTGCAGGAGGCTAATTGGGTTTTTTCATGCATGATGTCAGAAATGGAGGGTGGTATTAAAAATCCTCATATTTCATTTCTACAGGCTCATTCATATTAGTGAAAAAGTTAACTGTTCTGCTACAGTGGGAATGCTCCTTATTTCATTTTACATTTCAGATACAACAAGCAAACTAGTGTGAATACTTTACACATGAAGTTCAATTTGTTTAGTACAATGTGAAATACAAGGAAAAAAAATACACAGACAATAGCTTCCAAACAATCATTTCTGTGAAATTACTTCTGAATTCTACAAATATTTTCTTCAAAGAGCAGACTGTGTGGGGATATCATTATAGACGTCTATATGTACACAATGTGTTTGCCAAGAGCAGGAGTGAAATAGGAATTTGGAAAAGGCTTGCAATTAATGCTATACCTGAAAGATTGTCATCCCAGAAAGCATCACCCATCCCAGACTTTCCTGCAACACAGGACAATCCAGAATCATTTTTTTTTAAAAGACCGGTTCCATCCAAACTGTAAATAAAAATCCATATGCTTTAAGTATATTGATGTGGCTGCTATTTGTTCTTCAAATAAACTAAAACCTAAATTAGTAAAACTATTTTGAACACCTGTTCAAACTCATCTTATACAAAGAAACCATCAAAAGAACTAATTGGTTTTCAATTAAACATTTTACCTCCACTAGATAACTGAAAAGAAATTTATTTCCAAGAGCCTTCATTTTGTTGAAGATTTGTCCAGCCCAGTCAGAACACTTTTTTTTAAAACTCTGTTACCATAACCTAACATCAAGTTCATTTATCCTCCCTGAACCTATAGAGTGTTTAAGTACTCTGGAAGGCCTCCTCAATGTGAATTTGTCACAAGTTGATGCTTAATGATTTCCTTCCAGAGAGAGGGAGTAAAAGGGCAGTTATAACATTGGGAAAAATTCTAAATCAAATCATTAACTTCTTCTGAAAGACTACTTGGTAGTATTTTCTTTCTAAGTTATTTCAAACAGAAATATGTTAACACAATACCCATCTCAGAGCAAGGAGTCAAAAATAGAACTGACCACCTTATCTTGAGATAACAAGGTGTGTGGCTGGATGAACACAGCAGGCCAAGCAGCATCATAGGAGCAGGAAAGCTTGACGTTTCGGGCCTAGACCCTTCATCAGAAAATCACTTGACGTTTCAGGTCTAGACCCTTCATCAGAAAATCACTTGACGTTTCGGGCCTAGACCCTTCATCAGAAAATCAGAAAATTTTCCTGCTCCTATGATGCTGCTTGGCCTGCTGTGTTCATCCAGCCCCACACCTTGTTATCTCAGATTCTCCAGCATCTGCAGTACCTTTTATCTCTACTACCTTATCTTGAGCTTGTGCTTTAAACTAGACCATGTCAATCCCTGCTACAGACAGAGTGAGGAGACCAGTCCCAAACTCATTGAAGCCAAGACACAGATTGAACTACATGAGACAAGTATAAACCCAGCGTTTCTGATTCAAAGGCAGAGATGCTTCCCAGTAAGTTATAATACATTCTTTTAACAATTGACACCAAGAACCTACAACTGGATTGTGGATCTAATAATTGTTTGCCATAATGAACAGGTATTAATGACCAACAAATCAAACTGGGGCAGAATTAGTATCTGCAGCTGTGTGGATAAGTCAAGAAAGTGATCAATGAAAGTAAGGTCATTATGATTGGAAGATTTTAATTACTCACCTTCAAGGTAGAGACAGAGACAGAGATGGAGACACGTTAGGAAATATTTGTGTTATCATCAGAGGTTGTTGCTGAACTCAAACTGTTGGGTTTGGTATTCAACAGTGAGTCCTGCCTGATGGAAAGCCTGAGGCCTCTCCACGTCAAAGACCCAAATACTTTTTAAGCAATAAATTTTAACAGGAAATGAAAGCCTTTACCTCCTTACAAAGGGAATAGTTTTTCTAATTTTTAGAGAGAAAAATTGATTGCTTTCCAAGTGGTAAAGAGGTTAGGTTTGATTTACATAGAGAAATTATTTCAGCTATTAAACAGGAAAAGATAATAAAATTTGATTTCATGTTGTAGAAGTACAGAATTAATTGAAAGGAAGATTTATCTCAGAGGTATATGTAATTTCACTACAATGTTTCCAAATACAGCTTGACAAATTTCTCTGTGTGAACATCTTCAGTTCGAGCAATCAAGTTGGTTAAACTTGTAAGAAATGGCATCTTTAAGAATACCCACTAAGTGAGCAGACATGTCATTGTGAACCGTTAGTAGAAAGATCTCTCTCTTTCTTTGTCTGCCTCTACCTAGCTGTCTGTTTCTCAGTTCAAAAGGTGATGCTCTTAGCTGCCAGTACTGAGGTAAAGGTACATGGATTCCTGAATTGATCAGGGTATTTCTGAGACCTTTGTTTCCTCTAATCAAAACAAGATTTGAACAAAGACTAACAAACAGCCCTTGGTATGATTGTAAATTGGGCTGAAAAAAAGTGACAAGCAGTGTTTACGCCACACAAGCACTGTCCAATGACCATCTCCAATAAGAGCTAATCCAGCCATTATGCCTTGTTTTCAATGGTATCACTGAATTCATCACTGAATTCCTCCATGATTAACGTCCTGGGGATTACCATTGACCAGAAACTGAACTGAACTACAACAGTAGGTCAGAGACTAGGAATCCTTCAGTGCATAATTCAGCTCCTCACTCTCCAAAGCCTGCCCACTGTCTACAGGGCACAAGTCACGAGTTTGGTAGAAAATGCCCCCCCTTGCCTGGATGAGTTCAGCTCCATCATTCAAGAAACTTGATACCATCCAGCCACTTGTTTGGCACTACATCCACAAACATCCATTCCCTTCACCACTGGCGCTCAGTAGCAGCAGCGTGTACCATCTACAGGATGCACTGCAGAAATTCACCAAGGCTGCTTAGAATAAGTCTTCCAAACCCACAAGGAAATCCATCTAAAAGGACAAGGACAACAGATACTTGGGAACACCACCACCTTCAAGTTCCTCCCCAAGCCACTCGCCATCCTGACTTTGAAATAAATCATCGTTCCTTCACTGTAACTTGGTCAAAATCCTGGAATTGCCTCCCTAAGAGCATTGTGGGGTCAATCTACAGCACATGGAGTGCAGTGGTTCAAGAAAGCAGCTCACCACCACCTTCTCAAAGGCAGTTAGGGATACACAATAAATATTGTACCAGTCAGCAGTGCTCAAATTCCATATCCCACGAATGAATAAATAAAGTTAAAACATGATATCAATCTAAATGATGGAGAGTGGATAGTAACACTGTAGTTATATGTCCTGCTGATATTGGCCACACCTATTCAGATACGTGATTGTCATAGATCAAACAACCAGCCATTCGTCACGCTGAGCTTCCTGATAGCACACTTTACTTGGCTCGAAGAGACAAAGGTTGAAGACTGCGGTTTGCAAACAGCAGAGGGACTCTCTTGTCTAATTCCAGAGACTGTCTACATTCTATTGTTGGTTCTCTGGGATCAGTAAATTGTTCTTGTCTGACATGAGTAATATACTTTTGCCTATGAACATTATTTAACCTGTTGGTCCTTGATAAATGTGATAATTATCTTTAAAGATAGTTGCGTTCTTGATCGCCAGTTTAGGGTACTTTGTGATTTCGGAGCTATAAAACTGACAAATTGACATAGATATCATTGTCTGAAACTTAGAAACAAAAACAGAAATTGCTGGAAAAATTAAGCAGGTCTGGTTGCATTTGAAGAAGGGTCAATGGGCCGGAAACATTAATCTTGCTTTCTCTTCACAGATGCTGCCAGACCTGCTGAGTCTTTCTTGCAATCTCTGATTTTGTTTCTGATTTCCAGCATCCACAGTTCTTTGTTTCGTTTTGTTTATTACTGTCTGGAGATTACCTGATTTGATTAGAGTAATTCTGCTTATACATCTTTCAGGAAGTTGCGGGAATTTTTGAAGAGGTCCCTGGACTGGCTAGGAGAGTTGATAGTGTTGATGGTTAGGGTGAAGGTTATGGTGAGAGGAGTAGTACTGATAGGTTTATAGATTACAACATGTAAGACGTAAAATGAAATCAACTGAACTGTTTTCAGGTTTAAAGAAGGTGGAAATGGTGCGGTAAGAAAACACAATTACTTAATTCAGCAATGGGCATACAAAAACAGATTATTTTAGAAACTCTAAACAGTTTAATAGACATCTATAGGAATGCACAAGGAACAGTTCATGTTAGCAGGGAAATCCATCATAGCAAAATGAATCTAAAGTGTCGGATGGTAAAAATAAGACAACAGCAAGGCACGTTTCTGTATGTTAGTGTCAGATGTTAGTTAAGACACAAATAACATTTACACGATGAATTTGAGCAAAGATATGATAAAAGCCATTGAAGATTTTAACTGACTCTGTCCTTGACCCGTATACAAAATATGCAGAACAATGACAGATCACAAGAATTATAATATTAACAAATTTTAAAAGTTTTCAAATGAAAAAATGTATACATGATTAGACTGAATTTAACCTCAAGCACTGAAAGAAATGGAAAAAATATTAGGGTGGCGTTTTCAATGTTGTATTAATGGTTCATCCCTGCACTATTTCCTATTTTGATAACTAAAACATCACCAGTGTGGAGGTGAGTCCTGAGCTATAGAGTTTGCACATTACTGTGCTGAGGTAACAGGTTAATTTATAAACCAGCCAACTTTCTTGCCTCACAGTCCAGGTTCACGCGATGTGTGGTTCCCTATATTTATATTCTTTAAAATACTGACTGTTTATAGATCTGTAAGAGTCAATGTGGGGTCCGTGACACTCAAATAAGATTTGATTCACGGTGGGGTGTCTTCCAGAGAACAAATTTGTAATGTTTGATATGCTGTCTGCTGTTTTCTGCTTCAATTTTAAAGAAAAGCTCACAATAATAGATGAAGGAAATTAGATTGAAGTTTTGAAAGTCAAAAATCCAGATTGCTTTCACCTATTTCCTTTCAGTGATTATTGCGATATTTTGTATTTTAAACATTTGTCTTTGTCATAACATTTCTTATTTTAGAACTTAAACATTTTAACTCTAAATTATTAAATGTTTATCAAAGCATATGGTAATTCATTGTACTTAAGTCAAAAAACAGTAACGTTTCTCTTGCTGTTTGACTCGATTGTCAACATTGTATTAATAAACTTATTCTCGCAACAAAAAATGTAGAATGTACCAGTAACTAGTAACAATTTCCCAATTAGGCATGTTGGACTTTGTAACTAACTTCATAATTAAAAACGTTTTAAAAAATATTTATTTGGTCAATAAATTAGAAGCTGCTCATGTAAACATGTCTTTCCATGATAAGCCATCGCTCTATTCTTCAGTAAGAAACATTGCAATTTCTTCATGATCTTTTTCTCGTTACAGTTGTCACAGGGAAAAGATCAAACCCCTCAAAATATATTAAGAAGATAGTCTAGACCCGAATGTTATTCTTATTTTAAAGGTAAGTGTCGAGTGTTGCATTCTAGATGGAATTTGTTTAGTTAAACTAATCAACCTTAAGCAAAATACACTTTATTTTTACATTACAGTTAAAATACAGACAAAATAAAAGAAAGAAGTTGGCTTAACTGTAACTTTGTTGAAATACTTAACAAAATAATATATATATATTTATAAACTGTAACTAATTAACTGTTCCAATATTGTAACACCTCATAAACACACCATTGGGAAAGACAAATTCCTCAGACTAGATTGTCTCACATGCAATATTTTGACAGTCCAAGAAGAAAAACATCAAGAGAAAACTTGAGAGCGAGAGAGAGAGAGAGTAGCAGGGAAAGATGTACTGCACCTTCTAAACCCAAACCAAAACTGTAGATTCAAGACCCTGGAAACTGGTACTGAAAAACTATAAAAAAAAAATCCTGGTTCTGTGCGAGCTTGATTTCACCCATTCAAGCTACTTCTATTTTTACAACTTCAAAATAAAACCCAAGGCCTTGCAATCAGTTTACTTTATTGGATTCAAATAGATAGTTCACTACCTCTGTCTTAAAACCTCTCTTCAAAAGCAAGGACAAAATACATTCGGAAAGCCTTAGTATGCTCCTTCAGCTTTGATACAATGATGAGACAACATTGCTGGAAGCAGCTCTCTTGTCTGATCTTCAGGATGGAATTGTGCTTGGATGTTGCTGCTTCCTCCAGCTTCTGAGATTTGTGGCTCTGGCCTGCAGTAAGTGAGAGGGCTTCAGCAGGTGATTGAAGACAAGGCCTCAATCATACCATAAGCTGCCCTGTGACGTTCACCAGTAAAGGAGAATCTGAGCTTTTATTGATGTTTGACATAAAAGTCTGGCAGAAGGGAGAGTGAGGGCAAGGGCAATTACAAAGACCTGAGTCTCCTGCTGCTTTATTCATTTTATAAATAAGTTAGAAAAGAGACATTGACCAAAGAGCTTCAATTTGCAGTTAATACTGAATGGGTGCATGGCTGAATGTAACAATCAAAATGGCAGAGGACAGTTTGGGTCAAGGGCAGGTGGAATTTGGCACAGATTAGCTTGAAGAAAGAAGCATCGATTTCAACATTAAAAGGGAATCGGTTTGGAATGAAATCTGGAATTGTAGTGGACAATATGTTCTAATGGTTGGTTCAGTATGGTTTCAGTACAGGTGCTGAACTTAAAATATTTTGATGGAAAGCAAAAGGGCATAACTAACAGTGAGTTGTATTAGACAGTGGTGAGGCCACATCTCAATATAGATTTTTGCTCTGTATCACAGAATAGATTTAATTTGATCAGGACCAGGATACAGGACTAAGACCAAGTTGTGTCCTTTAGAGAGTCTTAAGTCAAGAGTCCAAATAAGTGGAAGGCTTAATATTTAAACCACAAAGGCTTATAGAGTAATTATTGGGAGAACAGAAGGGGAGAGAGAGATAGAGCAGAAAGGGCAGGATTTGGTGGGAGTGGAGAGCTGGGTGAGGGGCGTGGAAAGACAGGAAGAGAGAGAGATGAAGCTGGAATGAAAGGGATGGAATGATTGAATGAGACGAAGAGATTGCAGGGTGGAAAGGGAAGGAGACCAAGGGGTAGGGATCGAATGCAGCGTGGGGGAAGGGAGGGATTGCAGGGAGTGTTGAGACAGGGAGGCAGATTGGGCTGAAGAGAGTGAGTGGGGTCACTAGCTCTAGCCAGCCGTACTTTCGGAGACATGAGTAGAGGTGACATCCTGTAGACCCTGCAGTCTGGCTCGAGTGTGGCCGACCGCTGAACTGCAAGTACACCCAGCTGTTCTGACTGCTGCCAATGCCCCTTGTAACAATCCAACGTTCCATTGCAACCCAGACTGCTGCACCTTACCAATCCTCATCCACATGGTCACAGTGTCCCCTACCTGTTGAACTCTGCTCCACCCAGATGCCCTGTATTCAGGAATAGAGAGACTTCATTTCCCAACTTGCTCTGTGAACCCATCCTTCCTGGTCTAGAGGGGTTAGACCAGACAGTTCATCTCACTCATGAAGGCAGATCACAAGCACCTTCTCAAGGGGCAACTGCAGATGGTCATTAAATGCTTGTCCAGTCAGCAACATCCACCTATCATGAATACATTTTTTAAAAATGGCATCAGCTGGAATGGTTAATTTAGTCATTGAGAGATTGCTGTCGATTGCTATCATGGGAAGGTTGCAATTCAAATAGTGGCCTGGGGCCAAAAACAGTTATCAGAAGTGTTGCCAGTCACACAAAATATTGCTTCTTCCTGCATTTAAAAGGAAATCAAAATGTTTATTTATCTTTTAGCTGCAATCACTTTCTAGGCTGTCTCACTGTGGGTAAACCTGTGGGATTTACTAACTGATGTCCTCCACAATAGTGACAGCATTGACCCCATGAAATGAATGTTTTCCCATCTGAAACAGACAAATCACTGGGGAGAACAGTGCCAGAATTGAAAAGCGAATGTTGAAATGTTGTTGCTTCACTTCTGAAGATAAAATCAATAACTGAGTCAAGGCAGTTAGATAAATACAGTTACACATTCCTCCCAATATAAAGGTGGCTGTCTCTCCTCAGTCACAAGCATTGACAAATTTTAGCTTCGTAATGAGAGAAATAAACTGAGTGAATCATTAGGAAAAAGCAAAAAAGGAACTGTTTGAATGTTGGGAATACTTCAAGCTAAACCCACTTGACTTCGTCAAAGAATCATAACACGGAAACAGACCCTTCGGTCCAAATCATTCATGCCAACCAGATATCCTAAATTAATCTAGTCACATTTGGCCCTTATCCCTCCAAACCCTTCCTATTCATATACCCATCCAGCCTTTTAAAAATTATAATTGTACCAGCATCCACAACTTCCTCTGGCAGCTTATTCCATTCACCTGCTGTATGAAAAAGTTGCCCATTGGGTCACTTTTGTTAAATATTTCCCCTCTTACCTTAAACCTAGGCCCTGTACGTTGTGGACTCCCCTACCCTGGAAAAGATCCTTTGGTTATTCACTCTTTTCATGCCCATCATGATTTTACAAACCCCTATAAGGTCACCACTCTGCCTCTGGCACTCCAGGGAAAATAGCCCAGTCTATTCAACTTCTCCCTATAGCTCAAACTCTCTAATACCAGAAACATATTTATAAATCTTTTTTGAATTCTTTCATGTTTATTGACATCTTTCCCATAGTAGGGAGATCAGAATTGAACTCAGTATTCTAATTGTGACCTAACTAATATCTTGTACAGCTGCAACATGACATCCTAACTCCTATACTCATTACACTGACCAATAAAGGCAAGTGTGTCAAATGCCTTCTTCACTATCCTGGATAACTGCAACACCACTTTCAAGGAACTGTGAACCTGCACTCCAAGGTCTCTTTGTTTAGCAATAAGCCCCTGGACCTTATCATTAATTGTCTAAGACCTGCCCTGGTTTGCCTTACCAAAATGCAGCACCTCACATTCATCTAAATTAAACTCCATCTGCTACTACTCGGCCCATTGGCCCATCTGATCAAGGTTCTGTTGTACTCTGAGGTAACCTTCTTCGCTGTCCCGATTTTGGTGTCAATTACAAACTTACTAACCATACCTCCTGTGTTCGTTTCCAAAGCATTTATATAAGTGATGAAAAACAGTGGATCCAGCACTGATCTTTGCAGCACATCACTGGTCTCTTGATGGGAAACCACTCTCCTGCAATTGGCAAAATTATATAATATGTATCACAATTCACCAGCCCCAGTAGGGTGATTTGACAGTTTATAAAAACACACCTGGCCGTATGAACAAGATTCACCCCTGGCACCATTGTCCTGTCTCAGAACCAGGCTGCCAGCTAGCTCAGCACAAGATCCTACCCAGCAGAGTCCAGTGTGATGCCTATTTCATACCTGCACTGGACAGTGTTATTTCCTCTGACTATAGTAGGACTCAGCACAGGCAGCTATGCTCAGCTGGATGTGCACTTATTTTGGGCTCAGGTCGAATTTCTCAGTGAACATTTAGGCTTGAAGTCAATCAACATGTGGATGAAGATTTATATGGAAATGCCAAAGACGTGAATCCTCCTTCCACAGGTATTTGCTTGAGCAGCTGAGGATCTTCAACATTTTCTGGTTTATTTTCAGACCTCCAGCAGTTATGGTGTTGGTTCTAATTTTGTTAGAGGTGAACTGATTTGATGAGATTTATCCCCCACAAACAAGCGTTTACCTTGTAGATCTTTGCCAAAATACATTCATCGTTTAATTTGTTGCAGAAATATTTGTTGCAGAAATATTGGCAAAACAGACACAATTTGTGCTGAAGGCAGACCAACAACAAACAAAACATGAGGAAAGACTTGGAATTGAACTTGTTGGAAGTTTGACCCTCTGATTCTCCTGGGTGACAGCTAAACTTTTCCCCAAATTTACCTCACATGCCCTGAACCACACCCATCGTTCCTGCCTGCAATTTTGGGGTCAAAGGAAGCCAGATATTGCCATAGAAACACATGATGAGTAACAATAATGTGGTAGTGACAGAGCCAACTGAACTCTCCCTGGAATCTCTCACATAAATTGAGGTAATATATCAGCCTGAGGCTCATTCGTTGTGGCTCAATAAGCAAAAGACTAAAAGAAAAACCATGGGGACAGAGGGAGTAAGTGAGAAAAGCAACAGAGTCACCATTTTGCGAATAGGTTAGTGTTTGATCATAGAAGCTTTTCCTTTGTTATGAATGGCTTTACTGGAAGCGGTTACAACAGGGACACAATAGTCATGCTACTGTAAAGAACTGCATCTTTTGCTTTCATTTCTTGGTAATTTTGATAATGGTCCAGCATAGGAAAACTACTGTTGTAAGTTCAAGGATTGCAGAAGGAATTGCTACACTTTTGAAAAGGGCAGTACTAAAGCTCATTGTAAGTGGTGTTTGCCCTGTTACTTTATTCATGCAGTGCAGAGAGGCTGGTTATAGACAGTCTTGCACATGGCGTGTGTACAAAATGAGATTTGGCTAGTAGCGGCTAGCTGATTGGTTTTTCAAGCTCATACAATTCTGGTGCTAGTTATGGCCATGGTGTCAAAATTAACTGTGGGATCAATAATTCTTTGAAGAGCTATATAAGAGACAGATGCAATTCTATGAGTTCTCGTAGTTTCTTGCTAAAGCTCCCTCTAAGCTTTACCATGGGAGAAGCTCTGATGCCAGGTGGCAGTAAATCAAGACGATGGCTCACTGCATTATCACCCTCTCAGGAGACAGCTAGGGGTGGGCATTAAAATTGATCTCGTTAGAACAAATACATCTTAGAAAGGACTAAATAATATCCTGAGATAAACTGTTTAGTTGAGGGTTCCGCTGAATCACTTATAACACATTTTCAAGGATATGTGGCTCAATAACGTATACTGCTAACACTGAAACTGTAAAAAAGACATTTTGACAGGTAGTTTTCTGTGAATAGATCAAATGAAAATACAATCTAGCATGCAGACCTCACTGTTGGATATAAAAGTTATCTAAAGAATACCTTATTATTCAGATTTCATTATGGAGGACACAGTGTTAAGCACAGATTTTGCGACCGTGCAGAGTTCAGAAAAGTGACCACTGTGGGTTATAGATAACAAGGCATGGGGCTGGATGAACACAGCAGGCCAAGCAGCATCATAGGAGCAGGAAAGCTTGACGTTTCGGGCCTAGACCCTTCATCAGAAAAAAATTTTTTTCTGATGAAGGGTCTAG
>JAHRHZ010000029.1:36439267-36464960 GCA_024137785.1 Ginglymostoma cirratum | reverse complement strand
CTAGACCCTTCATCAGAAAAAAATTTTTTTCTGATGAAGGGTCTAGGCCCGAAACGTCAAGCTTTCCTGCTCCTATGATGCTGCTTGGCCTGCTGTGTTTATCCAGCCCCACGCCTTGTTATCTCAGATTCTCCAGCATCTGCAGTACCTTTTATCACTGTGGGTTATGTCATGTTTTGAAGACGTGATGGGACTACAGTGAATTCCCACCACATTTAATTCAGACTTTTTACAATGGTTACATTAGAATGTTAATCTGTTAACCATGAAGACAGACCAGAGCTTAAAGTCTTATGGGACCGTGAGGAAATACATTCATTTATCAGTACACCCAGTGACTTGCATTGGAACTTCCTAAACCTAATTATAATATCTCTGGATGATACCTACCACAGGGCAGCTGTTAAAATAGTGTTCGATTCCCTCAAGTCTAAAGCATGATTAAGGGTGCATGAGCTATTTTAATGAATTCTAATTAGAGCAGTTTATACTGCCACGCATCTTATCATATCCAGCTCATGGCCACTGGAAAAACATTAACTTATTTCAATAACAAAGCTTTGCATCATGAGTAAAACTAGGTTTTAAAGCAAAGATATTCTCTCTTCAATTTAGCTGTCAATGATTGAATGTAAATCTGCTGGTTTTAATAATAAATCCTATAGTTACATTCCAGCACTTCACTAACAAAACCTTAACTAGAGCTGTGTTTACTTGCATACAATGGTTTCAAAATGAGTCATTTTGCTTGAGCAAAATATTCAAGCAATTCAATTGAAAAATATCACTAATGGGATTTGGTTGAATGTATGTTTGATTGGCTACACTATTTAAATTTGACAGACAATAATTTAAATGTGTTTGATTTTGGTCACGTCTCAGAAATATTCCCAGTACAAAGCCTTCTGAGTTTGATTGAGGGGCAAAGTGGCTCCGGTGAAAGGAGGGAAACAAATAAGAGTCTTTGTGAATATATACATTTACAACAGCTAATGCTAAGATAGAGTAATTCTGCTATTCATTTTTAGGGGGTTGACATGGTTGGCATTTATTGGCCAGCTCCAGCTGCCCTGGGATGCTGAAAGGGCCTGCTCATTAGTGTGGTTCATGACAGGAAGGCGTTCCCTTTTAGCTTAGAGGATTTTGACTCTCTGCGGATGAAGGAGAGGTTTAAAATATTCAAGTCAAGATGGCATGTCACTTGGAGGAGATTTTAAAAGACAACCATGTTTCTCCACAGGCTAGGAATCATGTTCCATTTCTCCTACTCCGTAGTCAAAAGGATCCCAGTTCAAGGCCCAATCCAGAGCTTTAGTACATAAAAATCAAGGCCAATACTTAATTGTGTCACTGAGGGTGCACTGTTCTTTCACATGAAACATTAACCAATGTCCTATCTGTTCTCTCAGGTATGTGATGAAGATTTGTGACATTATTATTCAGAGACTTGTATTCTAGTGGAGACGAAACAACATTAAGATTTAAGCTTGATTTGTATTTCTTTATTGTATGTGTTGAGAAGGGTGATTTTGTTACATTTTGAATTCTGTGAATTATGACAGGTTGTTTGGAGTTTGTTTCCATGCTAAGAATTGCTGTAATGTTTAGCTTTTAACTTTGTACTTAAGATTCTGTACCTTAATACTTGTACCTAAGATGGTACCTTGTGTGGCAGCATTATACACTTTTCACTGTATACCTGTGCTTGTGAACTTGAGTACCATGAGACAATAAAATCTAAATTAAAAAAAAGGAAACTGAAACATTTAAATGAGGCTTTTAAGAAGTGCTTGAAGTTACTTGTTCAATGCCTTATCAACAAGAGTCAAAGAGAAACAAAATGGGCAATATGGCCAATGACTCAGGGATACAGGGACAAAACCAAATATCTCTTCAGTGAGAGAAAATAGGCATGTGTGCATGTTTCTTTCATAGAGTAAGTGGCTGTACCAGCAATGGTGTAAGTTCAAAGTCTTCAGAATAGTCAGAGATGGGAGAAAAGTCCTCGCAATTTTTAGAAAAACAAGGATGTGGGAGAGAAATTTAAGGAACTCATGTTAAGAAACAAGTGAGTTGTGTTAGAAGTTGTTTAAGGGTCTGGTGAAAACATATTAATTAGAGAAGACAGCATTGGACAAATGCAAGGGTTTACTGAAATAGAAACAAAATACAGCTCTGCCAACTGACAAGTAATGATAAAGAGCAAAGAGGGTGACCTTTAACTTAGAGTTGAGTATCTGTAAAGGACTGTTCAGGGAAAAAGGGTGAAATCTTTATTTTGAGATGTGTAACAAAACTGTCCCAACTTGTTCTTGCCTGATTTAATTGTTTGGGTCTGGTTTTCCTCATTTATGTGAAATAAAGTTTGATGTTCTTTTCTAAGGTATTGGGGTAGATTTGTAGCTCGGGTTGTGGGTGATTGTGGTTGGTTGGCTCGCCGAGCTGGTTTGTTGTTCTGCAGACGTTTCATTACCCTGCTGGATAACACCATCAGTGCAACTTCCAATGAAACGCTGCTGTGTTTTCCCACCTGATATTTAAACTCGGGTTTGTTGAGCTGGATTACCTCACTTCTGGTTTTCCTTCACAGTCGTGTAAACATAGGGTCCAGCTCTATGTGTTTGTTGATGAGCTTTATTAGTGGAGAACCAGGCCTCTAGGAATTCCTATGCTTGTCTCTGCTTGGCCTGTCCCAGGATCCTGGTGTTTTCATAAGTAACTGGGGTCTCAACAATGTGTCTTTTAAACAAAACACAGTTACTGGTCACTGATAGAATAGTAACATTATCGTGATGACCTTGATTGGGATCATAACAACATCTACTTCACCAACAGTTGTCAATGTGGCTAACAATGTGTCGAGGACAAGATAATCTGTTTAGTGATGCTGTTTGGGGGATTGGTATTGGCCACGTGTAAGTGCTTGCTGTTCATTGAAATTATGCTAAGCGATCCTTTATGTCCACCTGCCCTGATCCCAGCAGTTTGTAACACTGGACAAGGCAGAGTCCAAAGTGAAACCTGGCTTGATAAGCCCCAAAGTTTTATGTTTTGCCTTTTGGTCAGCATTATGCTCAAATCACTGAACACATTTACAAGAGGCTGCCAATGCACTTTTAACAAAAGAACATCAAGCTGGTTAGTTGTTCCGCGAATGTTTCATTACCCTACTGGGTAATATCATCAGTGCAGCCTCTGATGAAGCGCCGTTGTGTTTTCCTGTTTGGTTTTTAAACTCAGGCTGGATTACCTCACTTCTGGTTTTCCTTTGCAATGATGTACATATAGGTCTCCACTAAGAAGGCCATCAATAAACGCATAGAACTACACCCTATATGTACTCCACTGCAAAGGAAAACCAGAAATGAGGTAATCCAGCTCAACGGACCCAAGTTGCGGAGGTAAGAGTCCTGGAGCAGTGGGCAGTACACCGGTGGCGGGGGGTGGGCGGTAACAGTCCCAGAGCAGTGTGCAGATCAGTGGGAATCACTCCCAGAGCAGTGGTTGGCAGATGGTAAGCTAGTGCTGAATGGACTCTGACATGGGAGAAGCAGCTGAGAGCCAGTGCGGAATGGGCTGGAGGCTTTGAGTGGAGCAGGGATAGTTGTTGAATGGATGTCTGGTGCTGGTGGTCAGACCACATGGGAAAGCCCCTGCGCTGAGCTAATGTAATGTTTATTAGGAATTTTTTTATGTGACTGTAATATCAATCCTTTGACTATGTCTTACTTGTAACTTATTCTTTAAACATTTTAAAATAATGTACTACTTTTCCTTTATTTCCTCTTCTGTGTCTAAGATTTGTACCTCGGCACTTGTACCTTAGATGGCACCATGAGAGGCAACACTGTAAAATTTTTCACTGTACTCCTGTACCAGAGTACAGACAATAAAGGATATTCTATTCTTGAATCATAGGCTGAATTGTTTTAGCATGGAAGACAGCCATTTGGCCCATCCTATGCACTGCAGATCCCTGGATGAGCACCTCAGGTAATGGTAATCCCTTGCTGTTCCCTCATTGCCCAAGTAGTGATTGGTACTGCCCTCACCATGCTCATGGACAATACATCCCAGAACCTAAACATTTACTGCATTGATGATAATTCTGACCATGAGGTCAAGGTTTGGTGGTTGCTCTGTCTCTTGTTGGGGTGATCATTATCTGGCTCACGTGTGGTCCAAATATGATCATTCATCAGCCCAGTCTGCCAACTGGTTAAGTCTTGTTGCATAGAGAGCTTCATTACATCACGGATTGTAAATGGAACTAAACATTTTGCAATTGTCAGAGAATATCTCTGCATCTGGTGATGATGGAAGAAGATCATTGCTGAAGTAACTATAGATAATCACTGCTCGGGTGATGTGCTGAGGAACTATCTGCATTATTGCATTGCCCTATACGTTCAAAATTTATCATTGCTTAATAAATGTATTACTATGTCAACATTCAGTTTCTGCATGTTCCAGACTGAAACAAACATTAATTGTACTTTAAACGGCAGTCTAGTTATTCTTGAAATTGAAAAAATAAATTATCTACAGAGTCTGTTATTACTTTAGCTCCCATTGCTTACTCGTGCCAATCAAGGAAATATTAATGATTCAGAAATATGCAAGTAAGGAGCAGGAATAGGCCGTTTGCCCATTTAACTATGTATGAAATATATTCAGTGACTTTGCCTTCACAAACTTCTGTGGTAGAGATTTCCACAGGGTCACCACCTTTTGAGTGAAGCAATTGTTCATCTTCTCTGTTCTGGACTCGCCCCCCACCAACCAGGGAAAGCATTCTGCCTGCAATCAGTCTGTCCAGAACTTCACATATTACAATCAGCTTCCTGCTCATCCCTCTAAACTCGAGTGAATACAGGCCTAGTTGAACCAAGGTCTCCTCATACAACAGTCCTGCCATCCCTGGTATCAGCTGAGTGATCATCGCTGCACTCCATCTATGGCAGGTGTATCTCTTTTCAATTGGGAGATAAAAACTGCACACAGTCCTCCAGGTATGGTCCTCACTAAGGCCCTAACTATAGAAAGACATCGCTACTTCTGAACTCAAATCCTCTTGCAATGATGGCCGGCAAACAAGCTTCCTTCCTCATTGCATGTTGCACCTGCCTGACATCCAGATCTCCATGTGCATTCACACTTCCCAATATTTCCCCATTTAAATAATACTTAGTCTTTCTGCTTTCACACCCAATATAACTTCATATTTAGTTATGTTGTACTGCATCTGCCAAGTGTTTGTCCACTCCCTCAACTTGTCTAAATCATCTTGAATAAACACAGCAGGCCATGCAGCATCAGAGGAGGAGGAAAGTTGATTTTTCGGGTTGGGACTGACAGCTCCTCTGATGTTGCCTGGCCTGCTGTGTTCCTCCAAATCCACACTGTGTTATCTCTGACTCCAGCATTGGCAGTTCTTGCTATCTCTAAATCATCTTGAAGTCTCCTTGCATCCTTCTCACATCTTAAAATCTTGCCAGTTTTGTGTGATAATGCTGCTTGGTGCAGTTTTACATTCACTGTAATTTTGTTTTTCACTCACCCTGGTCTGAAGACATGTGAGAATGATTCCATCTGTGACATAGGGTAATGTACTGGGGATCACAGCGGCAGCGAGGCATGCTCCCCTGCATTGTTCCAGAAAACCAAGGGCAGGTCAGCTACAGGACTTCAGATAGCAGTCACCCGCACAGACCGAGAGAAACCCACTCCTCTCTACAAAAGGAATAATGCTATTCAGGAAGATAACTGCTGACCCACACCATCTCTTGAATGATAAATGCTGTCTTCCCCGCAGCAATCTGGATAATGACAGTTCTGAATATCTTTGCAATTTGTAACTTTCGACATTGATTTAGTGTAATGTTGTTTATATTTAAATCCAAGCCCTGACAGATTTAATGTTATCTTCTATTTTCCAAATTGCTGAGTGTGTTACAACATTCTTCTTCAAATACATTATGATATCTTTTACCACAGGTACAACTATGTTCTATCATTATGAGCTTTACATAGATAATGCTAATAAGAATATCCATTTTCTACACACCAACTTCTTAGAGAATCCCTTTGTGAAATCTTTCATTAATAAAATCGCTTGCACATGAGAAAAAAGGGCAACTATATCAAAGCATTCTTTCATGATGTTACTGGACTATTAAGCTTGGACTAATGCTTTGGAGGTATAGCTTCATATTCTACTGCCACTTCTGGAGAACTTAAATTTATTAAACTTAATAAATCTGAAATGTGAAGCTAGACTCCGTAACGGAGACTATGAAATTTATAGCGACTGGATTGAAAGTAAAATCAGCATCTGTCCTCAGTGGGGTCTTGTGATGCAAAGTCACAAAACAATACAATACAGTACAGGGAAAGGCCCTTCAGCCCACCAAGATTGCACCAATCCCTAGTCCTTATTTAGGTCTGCTACCTATTAACCATGCACAGTTTTTGTCCCTCCATTCACCTCCTGTTTGTGTGTCCATCAAGATATGCCGTACACATTGCTAACATGCCTGCTTCCACCACCTCCTCTGGCAGTGCATTCCAGGCACCCACCATCACTTTTGTGAAATATTTTCCCTGGCACTTCTCCCCTAAACTTTCCCCTTCTCACCTTGAAACTGTGCCCTCTTGCAGTTGAACTTTCCACCCTGGGCTAAAGCCTCTGAATACCCACCCTATCTATGCCTCTCATAGTGTTTTAGACCTCTGTCAGGTTGCCCCTCAACCTTCGTCTTTCCAGTGAAAACATTCTAAGTTTATCCAAACTTTCCTCATAACTAAAACCCTCCACACAAGGCAACATCCTGGTAAACCTTCTGTACACCCTCTCCAAAGCATCCACATCCTTCTGGTAGTGTGGCAACCATATTCCAAATGTGGCCGAACTAAAGTTTTATACAGCGGTAACATAACTTGCTAACTTTTGTATTCAATGCCCCGGCCGATGAAGGTACGTGGGCTAAGTGCCTTCTTGACCACCTTATCCACCCGTGTTGCCACTTTCAGGGATTTGTGGACCTGTACACCCAGATCTCTCTGTACGTCAATATTCCTGAAGGGTTCTGCCATGTGTTATGTAATTTGCACCAGAATTTGATGGCCCAAAATGCATCACCTCACATTTTTCTGGAATAAACTCCATCTGCCATTTCTTTGCCCAGATCTGCAATGTCCCATTGTATCCTTTGACAACCCTTCTCACTACCTTCAACTTTACCAATTCTGGTGTCATCCAAAACTTACTAATTGGACCATGTACATTTTCCTGCAGATATATATTACAAACAACAAAGTTCTCAGCACTGATCCCTTAAACAAAGGAACAGCATTAGCCATTCTCCAATTCTCCAGAACCTCACCTGAGGCCAATGAGGATGCAACAATATCAGTTAAGCCCCCAGCTATTTCCTTCCTTGCCTCCCACTGGCAGTTGGGAGGTCTGTAGTACAAACCCAGCATTCTGATTGCTCACTTCCTATTCCTGGTCTTTACCTTTAATGCCTCACTGCAAGATCCCTCCAAGAAGTCTTCCCTCAATATGCTGTGATATGCGGCCTGACCACTAATACAACTGCCCCGCCTCCTTTGCTTCCTCCTCTGCCTCTGCTAAAACATTGATATCCTGGAACATGAAGCTGCCAACCCTGAATCTCTTTCAACCATGTCTGCGATAGTAGCAACATCATAATTGCACGCACTGACCCAGGCTCTTGGCTCACCTGCACCAATAAAAACAGAAATTGCTGGAAAATACTCAGCAGGTCTGGTAGCATCTGTGAAGAGGAAATCAGAGTTAATGTTTCAGCTGTGGTGTCCCTTCCTCAGAACAGCTAGCAAAATATAATTTCATATGCAGAAAATAAGATGGGGGGGAGGTGTCAAGAGTAAATTAAACATGGGGATAGAGCCCAAAAAGAGAGAAAAACAATTGAACAGACAAAGGAGTGGATAATGATCTGGCTGGGAGGGTGAATACCTGTTAATGGAGACCGTTAGTGTGTAATGGTGATAACAAGGCCTGTTGTGTGGGGTAGGGGGCTAACACATGGGAGAGTTCAGGTCTCAAAATTATTGAACTCGTTATTGAGTCCAGAGTTCTGCAGGGTCCCTAAGTGGAAAATGAGGTGCTGTTCTTTGCTCAGCTTCACTGGAGCACTGCAGCAAGCCAGAGACAGAGATGTTGGCCAGGGAACAGGACAGTGTGTTAAAATGGCAGGCAACTGGAAGATCAGGGTGCTTTTTGCAAGTGGAACGTAAATGTTCTGTGAAGCAGTCACCCAGTCTATGCTTTGCTTCCCCAATGTAGAGGAAACCACGTTGTGAGCTGCGAATGCAGTAGACTAGATCCTGGGAAGTGCAGGTGTGGTGCTACTTCACCTGGGACGTATATTTGGGCCCTTGGATAGTGGGGATGGAGGAGGTAAATGGGTGGGCGTTACACCTTCAGTGGTTGCAAGGGAAGGAACCGTGAGGCTGTGGGGAGGTGTTGGGAGTGAAGAAAGAGTGGACCAGGGTGTCCCAGACTGAAAGGTTCCTGAGCAGATGGAGAAGGGAGAGGAGGGGAATACGTGTCCGGTGGTGGCATCTCACTGGAGGTGGTGGAAATGGCAGCTGATGATCTTCTGGATGTGGATGTTGGTAGTTAATCTGTCTTACCTATTATACCTCTTACATTGAAGCAAGTACAGTCCAAGCCTCCCATTCATCTGAGCTCAGAAACCTTTCCTTAGCTGCCCTTCCTCTTAGCTACATTTGCCTTAGTCTCAAGATCTTCCTCTGTCTCTATACTTACTGACCCACTGCTCCAGTTCCCACTCCCCGCCACACTAATTTAAACGCTCCTGTGTGGCACTAGCAAGCCTCCCTGCCAGGATATTGGCTCCCCTCCAGCTGAGGTGCAACCCGTTCTTCTTGTACAGACCCCCCCTTCCCTGGGACACTTGTCACTGATCGACACATCTGAAGCCCTCCCCACCACATCAGCTCTTTAGCCAAATGTTCAGTTGTATTCTGTCTCTGTTCCTAGCCTCAGTAGCATGTGGCATGGGGAGTAATCCTGTGTTTACTACCCTAGAGGTCCTGCTTTTTAGTTTATTATGTAACTCCCTGAATTGTCATTGCAGGACCTTGTCACTCTTCCTACCTATGACATTTGTGCCAGTATGGACAATGACTTCTGTCTGTTTACCCACCCATTTCAGGATGTCCTATATCCACACAGAGACATCCATGACCCTGGTACTAGGGAGGCAACACACCATCTTGGAGTCTCCCTCACAGCAGCAGAAGCACCTATCTGTGTCCCTGACTTTGTTTAACATTGTTCTACACTTTATCCTTTCCTTCTGTACAGCAGAGCCACTGTGGTACCACTGTTCTGGCCACTGCTACTGCTGGCCAGCCTGCCCTCCCCCATCAGGAGCTAAAGCAGAATACCTTTTTGATAACTGCTCAGGACTCCTGTATCGACTGTCTATGCTGTCTAGCTGTCACCCATTTATCTTCATGTAGCTTGGGTGTGATCGTGTTTCTATAACTTCTATCTATGACACTGTCTGCCATCTGTGTACTCCTTCATGTCTCCACCTGCAGCTCAAGCTGATCCATTCATTTGATGAGCAGCTGAAACTGGGTACCCTTCCTGCAGATGTAATTATCAGGGAAGCTCTCAGCATCTGTGATTGACCACATCTCCCAGGCAGAACACAAACCCCCATGACAACTGACATGACTAACCCTCCAATGGCTGTTAGGTTACAAGTTAAATTTTAATTCAAAATTTCAAGTGTTACTTTCTCACAAATAGCCCCCCAGAACTCACTCACTGTCTAGACTCCCTGTACTAACCAGAAGATGTACTAGCTGTACTAACCCTTCACAAAGACTAAGACACACTTACTCTGTACTGCAGTGAGATTCTTTCACCTGGAGCACCAAGGCAATGAACAGGTTAACACTAACACCTGACCGGCACTGGCCAATCAGAAACTGTGCCATCGTCCCCAACTCCCCCCTCCCCCCCCCGCATGATGTCAGAGGGATGCTTCTGCAAAATGCTTCTGGCTCCTTTTGAAAGGAATGTGCCTGAACTGAAACTAGGCCCAAGAGTCCCCACATTCAATTTTAAATCTTCTCTAGTATAGGCTCTTCCCTCTGGCTTCTACTGCTGGCTCTTCATCGAAAGCAACATGCCTGAACTGAAACTTTATGTTAGTGCATCTATGGCTGGATCAGGAGATCTGAGGTCTGGCTCCTCTGATGGATAAAATGTCTATCCTTGTACTTTAAGCGCAGGTGAAATAATCATAACCTGCAGCACATGGACTGCAGTGGTTCAAGGAGGCAGCTCACCACCTTCTCCAGGGCAACTAGGGACGGGCAATAAATGCTGGTCCAGCCAGAGATGCCCACATCACATAAGCTAATAAAAAATTGAACCAATATCTCACTCTTTCAAACTGAAAGTGGAGAATATAACACTCTTGCTGCCTCCTCCACTGCTGACATGTAATTGAAAGTTATCGCTCCTTTAGAAGTTTGTATCTATCCTAGTTCCTCCTACCCTCCCCAATTCACTCCTCCATCTTCCTTTGTCTTCTCCATCACTCATTTCTAACTTCTGCAAATCTTTAACCCTCGTCTTCATCCTTTCCGTTTGTTTGTTTTCCCCTCACCAAATCAGTGAAGGTTCCATTTCCCCTTCTCCCTCACCCAACTCTTTCTATTTCCTCCTTCCTGTCTTTCCCCCTTTCCTTCCCTTGTTCACATCAGCTTCCAGATTTCTTCCAATCTGCACTTCTGTGTAATTATCCTTGTGCTTTACCCCATTTCACATCATCTTGCCTCTGGCTTTGCATTAAACAAAGTGAATTGCAGATGGCTGGAATATGAATTGAATGGAGAAGACTCTCTTTGGTCTTTCCTTTCATAAAGAATATGAAGGTTAAAGCATCCTTGTTGGGAGATGACTTCAAATTGAGAAAATTGTCCACCTTCTACCTTTGGAGTCAAAATTCAAAAATCATTATTAATTTTGGAAATCTTCCTGAAAACAATATAAATAAATGAGATTTAAGCATGTCGACGACCCAAAGATAATGAAGCAAGGATTCCTTACTCCACTGGAATCAGGGCATTGCAAAATTGAAGGGAAATGAAGGTTAAACAAGGAAGACTCTGTACTTATATAGAGTAACACATGTGGTTGACATCTAGCTGGTGTAATCCTTAATGTGTCTGATCCTTCTATCCATGATGTCTCTTTTCTGCAAGGGGACCTTTTTCTCCCGAGAGGATCCTTGTGGCTGTTCCTGTTGTCTTGCTCCGTGATCCTCCTTATCATTGACACTCATTGTTGGAGGTCCAATTACGACATGATAATGTATTATTATCTGATGGTGGATTTTATACTCCAGAACTTACAGAACATATCTCTGCTATGACCACATTTGGTGGCACAAAGGTTATCACAGCTTTCATTGAGAACTGTGAGGTTGGGGGTGGGATTTTCGTACACCTGTGATCAGAGAGTTGGGTTGAAAGAGGGAATGTTAAAAGTAGTGGCCTCCCAGAATGGGAGCACTGCTGTTATAACTCTGTTGGATATTCACGCTGGCCTCAGAACAAGTAATCCCTGAGTTTTAGTTCACTATCCCATTTGAGATCCCTACTTTACGAAGGTGTGGTGTTGTTCCAGGTTCAATAATAATGAATATTCTGTGATTAATAGCATTTTTTTCATTTTTCCATGGGATATAGATGTTGCTGGTTAGGCTAGCATTTAGTACCCATTCCAAATTTTCCAGAGAGCAGTCAAGAGTTAAGCATGTTGCTGTGGTCATGTGTCACATGTAGGCCAGACCAGGTAAGAATGGAAGATCTCCTTTCCTGAAGGACAGTAATGAACCAAACATGTTTTTATCAACAGTGGTTTCATGGTTTTTAATTCAGTTTTTTCACTCCAGACATTTTTTATTGTCCCTTGTCCTGAGAACATTAGCCTGGGGGGTTCTGAATTACTAGCCTTGTGAGATTACCACGCCAGCATTACCTCCCAATATCAACTATTTTGCATGTTTTTCATTCCAATATTTCTCAGAAGGAAGCATGGTAATATTTTAACAGTAGACTGTATATTAAACGTTAATTCTTAGATGGTTTTAGGAACAAAGGAAGAGATTGATGATACAACAGTATCAATAAACTTTATTTGACAATAAATAAAATAAACAAAATTACTTTTTTTGGTGTGCCACAGTGGAAGCCAATTTTATGTTGACAGCACATTATTAATGGTTTGTAGCATTTCTGCTTTGAGTTGCTTCTATTTACCTGATTTAACTGAAATAGCTATTGATGCATTACTAGTTCAGTTCACTCTTGGACATATTTTGTTGAACTAAATTCACAAAATGCTCAAAGAGTTGATGAATCACTGATAAAGCCTGTTCTATTTGTTTTGTTCAATGTGAAAATGAAGGGACTTAATGATTTAAAGAGGCTGTCTGCACTTGGAATACCTATTACACATTACACGGCAAGATTATTCAGCTACAGTCTTACTGCCTTAAATATTCACATGAAATTTTGAAAAGAGTGTGAAGAACTGCACAGACACTAACTGAGGAATGTAGGAGGGAGATGTGAAGATTCCTGCTCAGATCAAATGTAGTTAGAAATGGAGGTAAAAGGTACTGCAGATGCTGGAGAATCCAAGATAACAAGGTGTGGAGCTGGATGAACACAGCAGGACAAACAGCATCATAGGAGCAGGAAAGATTGACGTTTCAGGCTGAGACCCCGAAATGTCAAGCTTTCCTGCTCCTATGATGCTGCTTGGCCTGCTGTGTTCATCCAGCTCCACACCTTGTTATCTCTAAGTTAGAAAGGGGTCAGGTGGTAAATATCACTGTCAGTGCTTGTGGCTGTGGAATACTTTTGTGTTTCAACATTGCAATGACAAGCACAGAGGGGTCTCCTTTCCAAATCAGCTCCCAGGGTTATATTGGAGTACGTCCCATTAGTTTCATTTCTTCTTTCTTATCTAGCTTTTAATCATTTTCTGCTGGAGTTGATAACAGTACTTCTGAAGGCAACAGGGCATTTGTGACTTTGTTAATCAATGAAGCCAACAGTGCATCTCTTTAACAAAAACAGAAATTGCTGACAAAACTCAGCATGCCAGGCTGTATCTGTGGGAAGAGAGAGTTATCGTTTTGAGTCCAGTGATTCCTCGTCAAAACTGATCACTTTGAAACATTAACTCTGCTTTCTTCCCCCAGGCACTGTTCAGCCTGCTGCGTTTCACCAGCAATTTATGTTTTTGTTTCAGTTCTCTGGGATCCACAGTTCTTTGTTTTATTGTATCTCTTTGACATGTTTGATTAAAGTCGGAAGGGATGAACAGTGGGACAATTCAAAAGGAAGGCGAATTAAAGACAATAAAAGGTAAAGGCTAAAAAGTAAAGACAGGGAAAGAAATATTGAATTAGTAAAAAAGAAACAGAACGGAAAATTTCAAGTTAAGAAATAGATTTTGACAATTTTACAATCGCCAGCAAAGATCCACAAACTGAAAGAATGAGAAGCCAAAATATTAATTGTTCACTTTCTGGGCCTAGGAGTTTAATTTCCTTTTATTAACAAATATCAAGTTGTTAAAGGGTATTCATGCATTTAATTGCTACATGTAACTAGCTAGTAAGGTTTAGTTGGATATTGATGTACAAACATCATCACTTCAGGATGATCACAGTGGTCTTTGATAGGAGATGGCATTTTCATGAAGCAAATGGTATAGAGGCTCAAACCAGATAGAGACTTGCAGATATTTGCAGAATAGCTAGAAGAATAAGACAGTTGAATGAATTTGTTATATCTGTAAATTGTGTGGCAAGAATTTTTAGCAGGAACAGTTAAATAACAATCAATGATCCTGTTATTCAGGGCACACAGATATCGAGAGGAATTTAGTGCTAAAAAAGAATGTGGGTCTGCGTTCAATGGCAGGTTAAAGTATTAAAACCTGTGCCCTGACTCAAAACTGTCCGTTTGTGTTTTTAGCAGGTTCAGGACATTGTAGTGTTGGGATAATGAGTAGACGATTGATGAGGGACTGAGGATGCCCCATGCTTGTTATCTGAGGATGGGAAGGTGTCTGACTGTTCCCACTATCTCTGAGATTTTAAACAAAGTATAATGGGGTGTCAAGTCTCTCAAAGAAAGTGTGGTGGCTGAGTTTCCTGAACCATGAGAACCCTGGTATCTAAACTGAGGCAAGTCCTGTCAGATCCAACGGCGTTGTCTTTTTGCCAATATATTAGATGCTGCATACCTGCTTTGATTAGCCCCTCATCATCCAACAGTTTCATGTTACCCTTCCTTCTGGGATTTATGCACTCCCTCCTGAAGCCTCTGATCCCTAACTGAAGCCTCCATTCCCCAAACCAACAGACCACCTGACGCTCTCTGATTTCCCCATTCATTACAGCCTCTGATATATTTCAAAGACATTCTGGTTGGTGCCTCTTTCCACTCTCTTTTAGAAACTAGCATTAGCTTGAGTGATCCTCCCAACTTATTTTCCCTCCAATTGGACCAGTGTACTTGCCTCCCCCTACCTGACACCATTATCTACTCAAAGCCTACAAAATGGCAACCCCTTCCCTCAAGGTGGATTCTTCTATTGAGGGCCCTTGCTACAGCTGGGACCCTCACTGCAGCACCAGTTTAGTTTCACCTCTGACCTCCAAGGGCTAAATACACTTTGGTGGCAACCTGAACGAAAATTGACTGAACAGGAAGCAGTATCTGATAATCCAGGAACAGCCAACTCAGGGAAATGGACTTTGGTCTCAGCTGTTGCCCTACAACCATTCAGTCCAGTCCACATCCTGAGAAATTGGGATATTCTGTGTATCTGTCCATCCAATCTGTAACCAAAATCTGCTTTCCAGTTGTGAAAATGATACATTCCTGTTCTCTTAGACACAGATAACAATCAGCAAAAATACAAAGGATTCAAAAGATTTTCAAAGTTTCCAAATACAAAATATGTAAAAAAAATGCCAATGGATTTAGGAATGTTTTAATCATTACATAGAACATTACAGCACAGTACAAGCCCTTCAGCCCACAGAGTTGTGCCGACCTCTTATCTTACTAAGATCAATATACCCTGCACACCCTACATTTTACTATCCTCCGTGTGCCTATTCAAGAGTCGCGTAAAAGTCTCTAAAGTATTTGACTCCACTACTACGGCCGGCAGCGCATTATACACGCCCACCGCTCTGTGTGTGAAAAACCTACCTCTGACATCTCCCCCATACCTTCCTCCAATCACCTTAAAATTATGCCCCCTCGTAATAGTCATTTCCACCCTGGGAAAAAGCCTCTGACTATCCACTCTATCCATGCCTCTCATCATCCTGTACACCTCTATCAAGTTACCTCTCATCCTTCTTTGCTCCAACGAAAAAAGCACTCGCTTCCTCAACCTTTCCTCATAAGACCTACCCTCCAGTCCAGGCAACATCCTAGTAAATCTCCTCTTCACACTCCCTAAAGCTTCCACATCTTTCCTGTAATGAGGTGACCAGAACTGAACACAATATTCCAAGTGTTCAGTTCTGGTCACATCATGATATTACATTTTATTTGACAATGGAAATAGATATTAAAGGTTTGTTTATTCATTCAGAGGCATTAATTGCCCATCCCTAAATGCCCTGAGGGCAGTTAAGAGTCAACCACATTGCTGTCATTCTGGTGACACATATAGGCCAGACCAGGTAAGGATGGCAGTTTCCTTCCCTAAAGGACATTAGTGAACCAGATGGGATTTTCCCCAACAATTAACAATGGATTCATAGTCATCAGTAGGCTCTTAATGCCAGATATTAATAGAATTCAAATTTGATCATCTGCTGTGTGGGCTTCGAACCCAGCTCTGCAGAACATTACCTGGGTCTCACGATTAACAGACCAGTAATAATCTTGCTAGGCTATCACCTATCCATGATCTAATATGTTTTTGTCTCTGTACAAAACCACTGAGTGATCATTTGTAAATTCCACCAAGGGATGAATATGAGTGGAACATATTTGACGTAGAAATTAATGAGTTCACAGCACAATAGTGAGTTCGAAACATAGGAAATGAATATAATTTTGGACAATGCATTGTCTTTTGTTTTGGGTGAGTCCAGCTGGAAACACATTTGTTTGGAAGTTTATTTCTTCGTGGTGAACATGTTTTGCAATGAGATATCTTGAGTGTTTGTGGAATAGAGAGTGTGACAGGTTTCATTCATTTCACATTACATATATGCCAAAATTATTTGAAAGCAGTGAGCTTGTTCTCTATAAACTGAAATATACATTTGTTACAGTAAATGTAAGTTGGCAGCAGCATGTAGTGTGTGATGCAGGATTGTGATCACATCGCTTTTCTGAAAATGTAGTTAATTAAGGTATCACATCAGCATGTGAGATCCCTTCAAATTGGATGATATTCAATACATGATGTGCAAATTTCTCTTGCAATAGATACTCAATTGCCTGAAACACACTGCTGGGATTTTTCTTTTCCTATGGTCTGATTTAAGAGTTGTTTGTGTCCTCGGTGATTTTAGAGCAATAGGCAGAATAAAAACAATAGGAACTGCAAATATAAATATGAAGTAGATGAACAGCCATAAGCTAGAACGTTGGAGCAGCTTCAAGGGGCTGAATGGTCTCCTGTTGTTCCTATTTTAAGATCATGGTTGTTCTGAATGTGGTCTCAAATCCTCTTTCTCACTTACCACAGATAGCCCCTGATTCCCTTGTTAAGCAATAACCTATTTAAAGTTGCCTTGAAAATATTCCACTTCGACAATGCTCTGGGGAAAAAAATTCCAAAGACTTTCTAACCTTTGAAGAGAAATAATGTGCTCCTCATCTCCAGCTTAAATGGAAAATCCCTTATTTTTGAACTGTGATCTAGGTTCTAGTCTCCCTCAGGAGGGGGAAACATCCTTTCAGCACCCTCCCTGTCAAGTCCTCTCACAATCTTGTATGTTTTAATAAGTTCACCTCTCGTTCTTCCAAATTCCAATAAATACAGACTTTCCTCATAAGATAACTCCCTCATCCTGGGAATCAGTTGAGCGAATCTTCTCTGAACTACATCAAACGCAGTATGGCCCTTCTTAAATAGGGGACAGTGCTCTTGCCATGATCTTGTCAATACCCTGAACTGTTAGTATTTAATGTTCATCAGTAGAAATCATTAAATATTAAGTCATTGAAGTTGATAGAGTGAAAGATGTAAGAGAGAAGAGGAGGAAAGTCCTTTCTGATCAATTTTTAGCACCAACAGACTTCTACACTCTCCAGTTCTCAACTCAGCCCAATGCTGGCTGAGAAGGCAAATTGCATTACTCTTTCAAAGAGTCAACATTAGCACATTGGGCTGAATGGCCTTCTTCTATCTATTCTATTAGTGGCATTCTACTTGTAAAATAAATGCATGGTTTTGAAAAGCGATGAACAATCCCGGATTAGAATGATAAACAAAACTGCATCACTTTTTTCAACCTGTATATAGACGCCAGTGATGAGGATGTCTATTTCCTGGACCTTATTGATAATCTATGTCTATTGTCATTAGATAAGGCAAATTCTCCGTTAGTTGGGTACTTTAATCTAAATGGTAATAAAAGCCAAAAGAGCTGCGGATGCTGTAAATCAGGAACAGAAACAAAGTTGCTAGGAAAGCAACTTCTCTTGAGAGAAGGGATAGTGGGTTTGAAATATTTGAGAACATGGTCAGTTGGAGAATGAGGTTAGCACTGCTGCCTCACGGCTCCACGGATCTGGGTCCAGTTCCACCCTAGGGTGACTGTCTGCGTGGAGTTGCACGTTCTCCCCGTGTCTTGTGGGTTTCCTCCGCGTGCTCTGGTTTCCTCCCACAGTCCAAAGATGTGCAGGTTAGGTGCATTAGCCATAATAAATTGCCCATAGTGTTCAGGGATGTGCAGGCTTGGTGGGGTAGTCATGGGAAACGTAGAGTTACAGGGATAGAGATAACGTTACTGAAACGTTAACTCTGATTTTTCTTCACAAATGCTGCCAGACCTGCTGAACTTTTCCAGCAACTTCAATTTAAATGGTGTTGTTGCAGCACATTTCGCCAACTGATTAGGTATTCAGAACTGAAACGTTTTTAATTTCACATGCATTCCATGTTTGTTGTTAAATTAAACGCATTTTGAAAAGTTAATAACTCACTCTGCTGGAAATGGTGTCTGTTTATATTTCACATTCTGCAGAGCGCCAAATTACAAAAGATTCAACATTCAACAAAATGGAACATCTGCAGCTCAGAACGAAAATAATAAAACAGAATTAATTGGAGACATATTGTGTTTCAGGTGAGGTGCATCACTAGCATCTGTTTAGGCATATGATCATGAGGATACCTTTAACCCCACTGATACATCTTCATTAAATTCACTGGTCCAACCAACTGTAGTTCATTTAATGATAACATCTATTGTTTAGTAATTACTGAACCAAAAGCAGGACAATAAAGTTTAAGCATTGGACAGCTTTAAGATGAGATAAAGTTCAGTTAAAGCCGCCAACAACTATTTCAAGCAGAATGAGATATTTAATGAACTGTGGTTTTAAGTTATTGAAACTAGGCAGCTTTAATCATTTTACAGAAAAGTTTCTTTCTGTCACACAAAAACCTGTAAAATGCCAAATAACATGAATCAAAATTTAGTTATCAAATCCCATGTGATTTAATGAATTACATCTTAACTGACATAGAACGAATTGATTCAGGTTGAAGTATTTTTTGTTTCCTATTAATCATGCAACCAGTAAAAGACAACACATTGTTCTTATTCAGTGGGGAACTGCCTTTATTAACAGCAAATATTGGTGTGAAGACAGTATCTTCTATAGTTGGTAACTTAACCCCAAAATTTGCAACACCAAGCTGCCATTATTTGCTGAATTGTAGCTGTCCATGACCAGCCCCAAACAGAATAATTTCCAGTTGGATATACAATTGAACTGACACAAGGCTTTAGACTCAATTTGTTCCACAATGGCAATGTACATTCAGCAACATTTCAAACACACTGGAGCAGCAGTTGATGACAATTGATTTATGTCCTTAATCTCTTGCTGTATCATGCCAACCATAAGATAATTCCATCTACTTATCTTCTGTCAGCACAAATATTTCTGCATAGGAGTGGAGGAGAATGAAATGATTTCCTCTCCTTGGTACAGTGTTTGTCACAATCATCCTGCTCTCATTTACAAGCATTGAGGAGGTTAGCCTGAAAACCAGACTGAAACATGTGTCGCTCAATGAGTTATCAGTTCAAAGTGAATTCTTGGGGCTAAACAACAAAACTAAGTGAAACACGATTCCCAACTCTGCCCTTCACCTTCAGAAAACAGGGTTGAAAGCTAGCCCAAGGCAAATAAGCAAAGGAATCCTTTTACAGAGATAACAAGCATGGGGCTGGATGAGCACAGCAGGTCAAGCAGCATCATAGGAGCAGGAAAACTCGACGTTTCGGGCCTAAACCCTTCAATAACCAAAAAAGAATCCCCCTCGTCCTCACATACCACCCCACCAACCTCCGGATCCAACGCATCATCCTCCGACACTTCCGCCATCTGCAGTCAGACCCCACCACCAAAGACATCTTTCCCTCCCAACCCTTATCTGCCTTCCGGAGGGACCACTCCCTCCGCGACTCCCTTGTCCGCTCCACACTCCCCTCCAGCCCCACCACACCCGGCACTTTTCCTTGTAACCGCAGGAAGTGCTACACCTGCCCCCACACCTCCTCCCTCACCCAAATCCCAGGCCCCAAGAAGACTTTCCACATCAGGCAGAGGTTCACCTGCACATCTGCCAATGTGGTATACTGCATCCGCTGTACCCGTTGTGGCTTCCTCTACATCGGGGAAACCAAGTGGAGGCTTGGGGACCGCTTTGCAGAACACCTGCGCTCAGTTCGCAACAAACAACTGCACCTCCCAGTCGCGAACCATTTCAACTCCCCCTCCCATTCCTCAGATGACATGTCCATCCTTGGCCTCCTACAATGCCACAGTGATGCCACCCGAAGGCTGCAGGAACAGCAAATCATATTCAGCCTGGGAACCCTGCAGCCCAATGATATCAATGTGGATTTCACAAGCTTCAAAATCTCCCCTCCCCCAACCGCATCCCAAAACCAGCCCAGCTCATCTCCACCTCCCTAACCGGTTTTTCCTCTCACCCCAAGCCACACCCCCATCTCCTATCTGCTAACATCATCCCGCCCCCTTGACCTGTCCGTCCTCCCTGGACTGACCTATCTCCTCCCTACCCCGCTACCTACACTCACCTTTACTGGCTCCATCCCCGCCTCTTCGACTTGTCTGCCTCCTCTCCACCTATCCTCTCCTCTATCCATCTTCTATCCGCCTCCCCCTCTCTCCCTATTTATTTCAGAACCCTCTTCCCCTCCCCCATTTCTGATGAAGGGTTTAGGCCCGAAACGTCGAGTTTTCCTGCTCCTATGATGCTGCTTGACCTGCTGTGCTCATCCAGCCCCATGCTTGTTATCTCGGATTCTCCAGCATCTGCAGTACCTTTTATCCCTTTTACAGAGATGTTCAGAACTGAATCAAATTCTAATGCTCTTACCATAGTCCCTGGTGTGTACTAATTTATTGTATAGAAATATTCCTATGTGCATCGTTGACTGTCTAACCCTAAATGGGCCAGTTCCATATCTAGAAGTACTTGGAATGGCAATTTCATAATGAAGTTAAAAACAATCCAGTTTTCCAAGGCCAGTTAATGGTTTATTCTTTAATATATACAATGATTATCTCAAATGATAGAAATGTGAAATTAAAACAAAATATAGGAAATGCAGCGAATCCAAAAGCAAGAAAATGAATTGATGCTTCAAATGGAATTTTTAATGATCAAATACTTCATTCACACAGTATGACTCCACTTTACTCTCATGGTATTACACAATAACAAAACTATTTTAAACCATAGAGCATGGTAAAATGGCTCATGGATGTACATAGGGTAAAAGGAGATCAGACCAGGTGAATAATGTCCTGAGGGAAAAATATAACTTTCAAGCAGAAACCAGGTGAGAAGCAGTTACCCCAGACAGGAATCTCACCAACTAACCACCAGAACTGTGTTGGGAAAACACTGAGAACTCTAAAATTCAGGTGAGGTGTATCATTAGCATCTGTTTAGGCATATGATCATGAGAATACCTTTAACCCCACTGATACATCTTCATTATATTCACTGGCCCGACCAACTGTAGTTCATTTGATGATAACATCTATTGTTTAGTAATTACTGAACCAAAACCAGGACAATAAAGTTTGTGTCCAACAGCTTTAAGATGAGATAAAGTTCAGTTAAAGCCACCAACAACTATTTCAAGCAGAATGAGATGCAGGAATCCCAGCACCAAAACACAAACAGGAATCTCATCAACAAACACAGGTCAAAAATCTCTCGAGCAAACACAGAACAAGAACTTCATCAGGAACATCCCACAAGGGTTTTGAACATTGCTACAAATAATCATCATTTTTTCTGAAGATGTTCCCTAGCTAATTCCTCCGGTGTGTACTCACACTGCCACCATGTCTTATACAACACAGTTACAAAATTTGGTGAGATTTTATTTGGTGAGAATGCGTGGATGTCTGCACCCGACAGAAACTAAAGTTACAATATAGATATTAATAAAAGGAGACAGTGGTACATTTTACGGTCTAGTTTTTATTGACACAAAGCATCATTGATTTTGCTTCAACCTTGATGGCCGAGTTGATTTGCAGATGAAGTGATAACAATGTCAGCCTCAGATCAGTAAATATAGAGTCGCAGTATGATGTGCGATATCTTTCTCATTCATCAAGTAAAATAGAAATTGTTACTGTGTTTAGGTGTTTAGAAAGTGATGTGGTTTTAAGTAGTGCTGAGGGTGACTATTCGACCAGCCTAAATAGCACTTGCTGAGCGACTACCACTTTTCTGATTTCTACCCTTGCTTTGCAATTTTCTTTTACTTCAGCGAAATTATCCAATTTTCTTCTGAAAGCCACAATGGAACCTGCTTCTATACATTCTCAGGCAGTGTGCTCTCGATCCTACCCACTCACTGGGAGAGAAAAAAACGTTTCCTCTGGTCACCTCTGGTTCTTATGTCAATCTCCAGAAAACTATCTCCTCTGTTTCCACTAATGGGAAACATTTGAAGAGATAACTCCTTAAATATTCATTCAATATGGATCATCTCCTCCATAGAAACATTAGCACAGTGGTGAAGGAGAGGCTAAGGAATCCAAAGCAAATGCACCAAGTGAAATGAGACAAATTCTAAAGCAAGTACTAACTGAGTTTTGTAAATGCCATAACTAATGACTATTGGGCGAATTGTATATTCCCAAGCTCTGTGTTTGTTGGTGAAATCTGAAATTGCTGTTGAAAAAGTCATTGTGATTTTACTATAGACACTTTAAAACTCACAAACATCTTTCACAGAAAGTTCAGATAGGAGAGGAGGGATGGAGCTGGGGACCTGGTAACAGTTAATGTCATGAGGAGAGTGGGTGAGGCTTGGTTTGGTCAATCAAATGGTCTCCTCCTAAACAAAAAGCCCACTTCCTCTTCAATTTCTTATCTGTGTCTAAATAAAGAGGTTAATTGGGAAAGAGCTGTAAAGGGAGGAAGAGTGACTGAAGGATGAGATGGATATAGGCCCATCAATAATCTGCTTTATTTAATCCTTTCAGCAATGATCTTTCAAGAGCTGATGAAATTTGAAGTTTGAAAGAAGGTCACAATTGGAAAGTAGGGAGCATGCCCTGGACAAGGTGAATCTAAAGCATTAACTCTGCTCTTGCTCCACAGAGACTGCCTGAACAGCTGAGCAGTTCTAGAATTTTCTGTTGCCATTTCAGATTTTCAGCGCCAATGATATTTTGCCTTGTTACAAGCACTTTCCTGACAATAGCCTGAAAGGACTACATTTACTTGAAGGCAGGTGCGTCCCATATGGCCTATAGTTTGGTGAATCAAAATCTATTCTGTGACTCGAGGATGACTTTTCCTTGTGGGTTGAATTGGGTGTGAGGACTAGAAAACGGTGCTGTGCAGGCAAACTGTCCCTCGCCTCTCATTTTTCCCCAAATTGACAATTAAATCATTGAGTCATGAAGTTATACCACATGGAAACAGACCCTTCGGTCTAACTCATCCATGCTGACCAGATATCCTAAACCGATCTAATCCCATTTGCCAGGATTTGGCCCCTATCCCTCTAAAGCCTTTCTATTCATGTATCATTTAGATGCCTTTTAAATGTTACAATTGTACCAGCCTCCACCACTTTCTCTGGCAGTTCATTCCATAAATGCACCAACCAAAAGTTACCCCTTAGATGCATTTTTAATCCAATGAAGAGTCATCTAAGCTCAAAATGTTAGCTTGCTCTCTATCTACGCATGCTGTTTGACCTGTTGTGACCTCCAGCATTTCTTGCTTTCATTACAGGTTCCAGCATCTGCAGTAATTTGCTCCCCTTTTAAATCTTTCCCCTTTCACCTTCAACCTTTGCTGTCTAGTTTTGGACTTCCTTATCCGAGATAAGAGACCTTGGCTATTCACCCTATCCATGCCTCTCATGACTTTATAAGCCTCGATAAGGTCACCCTTCAGCTTTCGCTTCAGGGACAAAAGGCCCAGCCTATTCAGTGTCCCCATAAGGGGAGTTATAAAACTCAAACCCTCTAATCCCGGCAACATTCTTGCAAATCTTTTCTGCACCCACTCAAGTTTAATAACATCCTTCCTACAGAAGGGCAACTAGAATTGTGCGCAAAATTCTAAAACAGATCTTACCAATACCCTGTACTGCTGCAACATGACATCCCAACTCCTATACTCAATGTTCTGACCAATGATTTCAAGCATGCAAAATGCCTCCTTCATCACCTTGTCTACGTAAGTCTCCATTTTCAAGGAACTATGCACCATCACCCCAGGTCTCTTTGTTCAGTAGCACTCCCCAAGGCACTCATATTTATCTAAAATCAAACTACCACCTGCCACTCCTCCATCCATTGGCTCAATTGATCAAGATCCTATTGTACTCGGAGGTAAATTCCTTCACTGTCCACTACACCACCAATCTTGGTGTCATCTACAAACTTACTAACAATTCCTGTTATAGTCACAACCAAATCATTTCTCTCAGTGACACAAAGCAATGGACCCTGCACCAATTCCCATAGCATCTAAATGGTAATGTTGTAGAAATGCTTTGCTGAAGTCCATACAGACAATGCCTACTGCTCTTCCTTCATTTATCTTCCTTATCACCTCGTCAAATAATTCAGTCAAATTGGTAAGACATGTTTTCCAATGCACAGTCATGTCAACTGTCCTCAATCAGTCCTTGCCTTTCCAAATTAATGTGGATCCTGTTCCTCAGAACCCTGTCCAACACCTGATCAACCACTGATGTCAGGCTCTCTATGTGTCAGAGTGGGCTCATCATCCAATGACTGTAGACAGGATCAGAAACCGTGGAGGGCCAGCAGAAGGTGTTGCAACTGGAAAGGACAGCAAGATTTAACAGCAGCCAAAGGAGGGAGAGACCCCGACCCCTAAAAGAAACTTTCTTAAATAGAAAATATGAAAAGGCCTCAGTCGCTGGGCCACCACGGCGAAGGGAAAGGCCTTTTAGGGTTCGCTCTTCAGCAGTTCATGAACTCTAGCAGGCAACGATGACCCTAAAGCTGTTTGGATGCTACATGGCCAGTACATGTATCTTTAAGAGACATGCTCATGATATCAAACTCGCCAGGGTAAAACAATCATCATCTTACCAGTCCATGGGGCTGCTCTCTCATGAGATACGGAGACAGAGATAACTGATGACAATTTAGCCTGAGGGTCACCTTGCCTCAAGCCAATTTAAGGGCAGCCCTTTATGGTAGCCTCAGCTAATGTAGGAGTTGAACCCACGCTGTTGACATCACTCTGCATTGCAAACCAGCAATCAAAGCAATTGAGCTAACTGATTCCTTTTTCATGGCATTATCAGTAAATCACAGTACGTAAACTGAGGGTATGTAGATCTCATACATCATCTTACCTTGGGATCACTTGAAGCATGACATGTTGTTGAAAGCATTTTTTTAAAATTGGATAACTTAATGTGAGCCCAGGCACTGATGTGCCCATTGATACAACATTCACAGCTGTAACAAGTGTTTTGAATTCTTCAATACTGTATTATCAGGGGTTAGTTTCATACGTTACAAGGAATCATGTAAGCTTTGCCTCCCTATTGGGGCAAAACCTACATCAGAAAGTTGGCCATTTGGAGGTTACCTGTAGCCAGCAGTCTTTCCTCCACTCCCCATGGGGACCAAGAGACCAATGGAAACTCCCTGATGGTATCTGCTAATAGATCTTTTAAGACCCTACAGGGCTTCTTTGGTCCCATAGAGATAATAGGTACTGCAGATGCTGGAGAATCCGAGATAACAAGGTGTGGAGCTGGATGAACACAGCAGGCCAAGCAGCATCATAGGAGCAGGAAAGCTTGAC
>JAHRHZ010000029.1:36368431-36438867 GCA_024137785.1 Ginglymostoma cirratum | reverse complement strand
GTCAAGCTTTCCTGCTCCTATGATGCTGCTTGGCCTGCTGTGTTCATCCAGCTCCACACCTTGTTTTCTTTGGTCCCACCATGCCTTTGAGAAAATTGCCTGTGAGAGCTGAGGGAGCTAGCAAGTTGGTGTGATAGTCATGGGGAGGGTGTTTTAAATTCCCTGCTTGTTGGTTCCTATACCAATTCCACCGAGGGTAAACTGCCAATATCGGATTAGATATATTTTTCCTTCAATCTGTCTGTATTTCAACATTCATACCAGAAGATGGAGCAAACAGACACCTAAACAGTTAAACACTCGGCAAATGCACAGTCTGAATGGTGCCTACACTGCAAGACTGACCTCAAAAAGAAATGAACGAGTCACTTTTAAATGTTTTTAAATCTCTTGGAAGAATTTTCTCTATAAATGAAGAATGTCTCTTCATAATTCTTCATTATCCTGTCCCAGTTGTAAAGGACTTTCTCTGGGTTTGATTTTCAAATTTCTTGTAAGATATTGTCAATACACTCACAGTTCTGAGGAAGGGTTACCGGACCCGAAACATTATCTCTGTTTTTTCTCTTCACAGATGCTGCCAGACCTGCTGAGCTTTTCCAGCAACTTTGTTTTTGTTCCTGATTTACAGCATCTGCAGTTCTTTCAGTTTTTATTGTCAATACGTTGTCTGGAGAGGTTGTTTTCAGAGATTTCCTAAGAATGTGATTTGGCTGAATGATTGAAAGCTAATTGGCTCGGATTTATAATGTTATCTTTTTCCAAATGATGCTATGTTGTGTTTCTACTGTTTACAGGGTCTTGTGACAGTCAGCTTCCCATCTTTCCTGTGGATTGGTATCAGTCTGGGGCTTATGGGTTGATGCAGTTGGCTTTAGGTCCTACATCACAGTCAGATGTTGAGACAACAACCAAATAACTAGAAACAAATTTGGGAGTTTGTGCAGAACATGTGCATAAGCTCAATTACTCCTGACGCACAAAGTCGCCTTTGGCCATCGTTAGAAAATGAGAAACTTGCGCTTCATGTGTAGCTGGCTTTGAGCACAAAGCTGGAAATGTTGATTAGTGCGGGAGTTCAATGACATGAAAGAGGGGGTATACTTTTGCTTTTCCTAATTTATTTGGAGTTCAATGCCTCAGCTGCCAGGAGTCAAGATGTCAGATAATTAAAATAAACACAGAATGGAAACAAATACAGCATAGGAGTCTGGTCAGCTGATGGACCAGTAATAAGGGACTGTGTAAATAGTTTGCAAAAGAACACCTGATTCATGGATGGTGTACAGATAAATAAACACAAAAAAAGTCTTTAATTCACATCTGTTAGACAGTTGTCTGTTTTACTTAAGGAGTGGTAACAGAACTGAATAGATTCAATAAAATCGTGGTAAAGAATCAGAATTAATCCAATCAATTAAAGTAGCTTATTGCATTTCATGAGTTACCACTTCCAGTATTGCCTGGGTGATATTACAAACCTAAGGACAGGAGAAGGATCTTGAGCTGGTTGAGGCTTCCCCACGAATGGGTGCGATTGATCAAATGCTTGAATACCTTTTACCCACACCTATCCCTGTAACTATGTAGATTTCTGATTCCCAGTGGGCAATCTCTACCTTAAATACACCCAAAAGATGAAACTTCCACACGCTATAGTAGAGAATCCCAAAAGCTCACAATGCTCTGAGTAAAAGTTTCTCCTCATTTTGATCTTAAAAAGGCATTTCCCTTGTTTTTTTTAAACTGTGTACCCTGATTCTAGACTCTCCAGACAGGGAAAACCTCTTACTTGCACTTACCCTGTCGATATAGAGCCACAGAGTCAGAGTTACGCAGCACGGAAACAGACCCTTCAGTCCAACCAGTCCGTAATGAACATAATCCCAAATTAAACTGATCCCACCTGCCTGCTCCCAGCCCATGCCCCGCCAAACCTTTCCTATTCATGTATTTATCCAAATATCTTTTTAAAAAATTTAATTGTACCCACATCCACCACTTTCTCAGGAAAGTCATTTCACATACGAACCATCAGGTGTGTAAAAAAAATTGTCTCTCATGTCTTTTTAAAATTTCTCTTCTCTCACCTTAAAAATGTGCCCCCAAGTCTTGAAATACCCGCCCTAGGGGGAAGACAACTACCATTCATTCTATCTATACCTCTCATTATTTTATAAACTTCTATCACATCACCTCACAACCTCCTATGCTCCAGTGGAAAAAGCCCCAGCCTACTCAGCCTTTCTTTATAACTCAAACATTTCATACCCGACAACATCCTGGTAAATCTCTTCTGAACCCTCTCCAGCTTGATAGTATCCTTCCTATAGCTGGGTGACCAGAACTGGACACAGTATTCCAGAAGAGACCTGCTCAATGTTCTGTACAACCTCAACGTGACATGCCTATACGCAAAAACACTGAGTAATAAAGGCAAGCTTGCCAAATGCTATTTTAACCATTGTGTCTATATGTGACACAAACTTTAAAGAATTATGTACCTGCACTCCTCGGTCCCTGTGTTCTACAATACTACTCAAGGCCATACCATTAATTGCATAAGCCCTACCTTTGTTTGTGGTACAAAAATGCAATACCTTGCATTTATCCAGATTGAATTCCATCTGCCATTTTTCAGGCCATTGACCCATTTGATCAAGATCCCTTTGTAATCTTAGAAAACCTTCCTCACTGTCTTCAATGCCACCAATTTTGGAGCCATTCACAAATTTACTAACCATGCCTTCTATATTCCCATTCAAGTCATTTATGTAAAAAATGACAGAGGTCAGAGAATCAATCCCTGTGGAACAGGCCCCCAGTCCAAAAAGGAACCCTCCATTGTTACTCTGTCTCCTGCCATTAAGCTAAGTATCTTTACATATTTCGTAAGTTTCAATGAGATCATCTCTCATTCTTTGAAACTCTAGAGAAAGAGTTCCAGTTTGTCAAATTTCTCTTTTGAGGACAGTCCTACCAGCCAGGGAATAAGTCAGTTGAATCTTTACATTCCTTCTCTGGCAATATCCTTCCTGAGATAACGAGGTCAAAATTAAACATAGTACCTCAGGTGCAGTTTAACCAAACTCGCATCCCATTGAAACATGACATCAACTACTCCTGTACTCCAATCATCTTGTAATAAAACCCTCTAAATCACTTGCTGCACTTACTGCTCTTTACTTATTGGTATGGAACACCAAGTTCCCTTTGTACATCCACGTTTAAGAAACACTCTCCACGTCTGTAGCTCCGACTAGAGTAGATAACCTCACATCTTTCTTGCAATACCCCACCAGACACAGTCTGCCAAAGATGACCCATTTATTCCAACTGTGTTCTGGTTCTTAACCAATCATTAATCTATGCCAGGACATTACCTCCTACACTACATGTTTTAACAACTAACAACTCCACCTGGATGAACCTTATAGAATGTTTTTAGGTTGTTATCACGGTTGTTGTCAACACCATCAGATTTAAATTCAATTGGCTTTCTGTATCTCGGTGCTTAGTTTAAATTAATTGACTGAATTCAAACTCACTGTCACAACATCAAAAACAAGACTGTTGTTTTACCTGTCACCTATAAGGCTTTGTTTCACTTTTTGAGGCTCTCTGTACTGGCAACTTCAGCTGTTGCTCACAGACATACATTTTTATTAAAATCTCTAAGTACAGACAAAGCACAAATCTCTTTAAGGGACCACACATGTTAGCTTCCTGCCTTCCACTTCACAATTATTCTGCCCGACTTCGTAACACCTCACTTCTTAACAAAAGAGAATGAATATTATTATGAAAAGATGGCTTTTTTTCTAAATCATAACACTATTACCACAAAATACACTATTTGAGTAGTCTAAAGTTATACCTTTCATACTAATTCAATACATAAATAACATAGAACCGGCACAGTGCAATCTTATCTGTACGTTTTCTTTAAACCTGCGATAATGTATCTGCAACAACATTTTTTCATCCTGCAACATGTACAATTTGTAAGTTAAAAGTTTGTAACATAAGACTCCAATGAAATAGCATGATATTTTTGTCCTTAAATTTTTCCAATAAAGAAAGAGAGAAGGTTGTGGTCTGCATGAACAACCACCTCCAAAATATTGTTCATAACATAAACCTCAAAATGTTGTAAGGCCAGTACCAAACTCAATGATTCTTTTTCAACAGTGGAGTATTTTCTCAGAAGAATATCCAATTGGCTTTTCGATCCTGCCATCATCGCCTTACATCAACACAGTTCCAACCCCTACATTGTTGGCGGCGATAGTGACTTTAAAGGGTTGAGAAATTTGGTGTGGCTAAAACTGGTGTGATGGTTAACATGGCTTTTAAATTCTCAAACACCTCCTGGCATTGTTCTGTACACCGAAAGTTTGTGTTCTTCTTTAGCAAATCCATAAGGTGTCACCACGCTACGAAAGTTTGGCACAAACTTCCAGTAGAATCCGCTCAATCCCAAAAAATTAAAGCTCCTGTTTCTTCAAAGATGGTCTTGGAAAATTCTCGATGGCCTTTGTCTCTATGTTCCTCGGGGTCATTCTCCAATGTCTAATGTTATGTTCCAAGAACATCACTTCTGCCTTCGTAAATTCAGTCTCTGCTAAATTTGTAATCAGTTTTGCTTCCCATTATCTTTCAAAGAGCTCCGCCAAATGCACCATGTGATTTTTCCATGAATGGCTAAAGATCACAATGTCTTCTACATAAACTACACAGTTATTCAAACCTGCCACAACTCTGTTCATAAGTCTTTAGAATTTGGCTGGTGCATTCTTCATACCAAAGGGCATTATTTTAAATTGATATAGCCCATTTGGGGTCACAAATGCAGAAACTTCTTTTGCTGTCTCTGATAAAGGCACTTAGGTACTTGCCAGTAACCACGGAGTAAGTCCAACTTGGAGATAGGTGTCGCTTCTCCAACTAATTCCATACAGTCCTCTAGCCTTGGAATTGGGCATGTATCCAACTTAGTTACAGCGTTGACCTTCCGATAATCCACACAGAACCATTGAGTACCATAAGGCTTTGGAACTAACATGTTCAGCAAGCTCTACTCACTTTGACTTGGCTCGATGAAGTCTTTTTAGAGCATCACTTCCACTTCCTTCTGTACCTGTGTGGCTTTAAAAGGATTAAACCTGTAGTGGTGTTATTTTATTGGAATAGCATTCCCTATTTCAACCTCATCCATTAAAAAATAGTCCTCTCCATTCTGTTCCTACAGATGTCCTCATATTTCTACAGAAAGCCTTTCAATTCAGTCCTGTTTGCCTGAGACAGATAGCTCACTATCCTATCCCATTCTGTAAAGATTTCCTCATTATTTAACTTACTTTGAGGCACATCAAAATCAAATGATTAGGATTCTGATTCCTCACTCTGAGGGGTTGGAACTAATACCTATTTCTCAGGTTCCCTTTCTAAAGGAGCTAGTTTTATTACTTCCTGTGGCTTATCTATTGTTTGAAATGTGTGACAGATATGGCAAAATTCAACCACATCCTTATGCAATCCAAGCCAATAGAAGCACTTCTATATTTTAGCCTGAGTCTTCCTCACTGCTAAATGACCTCCTATCGGTAATTCATTGTCTACACATATTACCTCCTGTCTGTATGCTACTGGCAACTTCATCCCATGTCTCCTCTACACTAACCTCCTCTTCTTAGTGAATAAATTTTACCCACAGAGGTGAAGTCTTTGTCGAGATCGGATACTGTCTCATTATCCAGCCGTGACTAGGCTGTATACTCTCCTGCAGCTCCTAGAGTTCTTTTGAGAGTTCCTTCACAACCTTAAATAATCTCACTGGTTCAGCCTCTTTTACCACATTCTTTTTCCTCAGTGCCTTTCTTAAACGACCAGCACTGCCCATGTCCCACCTTATGGCAGTGAAAACACCCAAGGCCTCTTGCCTCCTTTTCACCCTCTTGGGTTTCCTTTATCATCTGTGCTAAACTGCTCCCAGTGTGGTCTACTTTTTGTTTTTCATTGAAGGATCTCCCTTTTTCCTAATTTCTATACCTCACGGAATGAAATTGCTGTCTGAAGCTAAATTTTGATTTATGCACTAACGCGTATTTATCCGCCATCTCTGCCACTGTTCTTACTTTGGTAGATTTCTGTTCCTCAATATGAGCTCTTATCATTTCTGGAAGTGAGTTTTTAAACTCGTTCAGCAGAATAATCTCTCTATGATCCTCAAACATCTTTTCTATCTTTAATGCTCTCACCCATCTACCAAAGTTGTTCTGTTTAATTCTTTCAAAATCAACATAAATTTGACCTGGTTCCTTCTTAATGCTTCTGAACAGTTGTTGATATGCTTCTGGTACCAATTCATAGGCATTCAAAATAGTCTGATTTACTTGATAACAAGCATGGGGCTGGATGAATACAGCAGGTCAAGCAGCATCATAGGAGCAGGAAAACTTGACGTTTTGGGCCTAAACCCTTCATCAGAAGGGTTTATCTCTCCCTTATCTCTCTCTAAGTCTGATTTACTTCTTCATTTTCTCTCGACACCTCATCTGATCACTCTGCAAACACCTCATTAGCCCTGCCTACCAACTTGGTCTGAATTAACATTACCCACACAGTCTATGGGCAATTCATCCGTTTAGGCAGTTTCTCAAATAAAATGAAAAAGGCTTCTACATCTTCCTCATTGAATTTTGGTAATATTTCAACATATTTGTATTTATCCCTACCATATCTTTGGCTATGATGGGTTTGCTCAACATCATCATCATCATCACTCTCCTTCTCACTAAACCTCTCTTTTATCTTCATCCTGATCCTTTTAAGTGGATCTTCCTGTTCAATTTGCTACTTCTGAAGTTTAAACTCTCTCTCTTTCCCTCTCTTCTTTTTGCTGAGCTAACAACCTTCTCTCCCTTTCTTTGTCTAACATGGTTTTACTTTCCTTTTCTTCCACTTGTAACCGCAGTTCAAAATCTCTCACCTTCCTTTCATTCTCTAACTGCAGTTGTCTCATTTGCCTGTATATCTGATATACCTAAGTGCTTGACTGACTCCACTACAACTGCGGCTTTCTTTATCTTGAGTTAAATTCAGTTCTAACCTGTTTGCTAATTCTAATAGTAGATCCTTCCCTTGTCTTTCTAAATTTTATTAGCAAATTTGGCAAGCATCTTCAAACCCAGAACTTCTTTAACAATGTTAAGGGCCATTACCCTCACTTTTAATTTAACCAACAAGTAATCAAAATCAAAACAGATTTTTTTCTTCACCCAAGTTTTATTTAAAGACCTGGGACACTAATCCCCAAGTCGCTTTAAATCCGTCCAAATTCATTCAGATCTTGTATATGACCCATCTAGATCCCAGACTCAAACTGCCTCGATTCCAGACCTGAGCCCCCAGCTTTTGTTACAACAGGGAATGGCTGAATGCCTCCAATAATTAAACTTAAACACAAGCCCCAATCTGTTATGACAGGAGTGGGGGTGGAGGGGGGGGGTCATCTCCTTTAATAATTACCCCCAAAACACCCACAGAAGCTCATCTTTCCCCTTGTAATCTATTAAAAGAGTGGTTAGAAGAAAGAAAATCCCTGATCTCCACATTACAAGTAACAATTTATTTATTTAACCCAACAATGAACAAATTAACAGAATTACTAACAAACCAAATAACTAACCGCCCCTTGACCACTAACTGCTCCCTAACTGATCTAAATTGTACCGGAATACTATTTAAATAAAGACAAGTCCCGCTAATATAAACCCAATTAATAAGAAACAATAAATTACAACAATTTCTCCAATTTCACATAGACTGTCTTCTGAAATATCCTGTCATCTCCACTCTGTTCACAAACACCTTTCTTCCCTTAATTCTGCTGTCAGGGAGGTTTTATCTCTATAATTTCTTCAGTTAGGACTTGAGCTAAAGTACAGTAGTACCTTTGTTTAGTTAGAAGGGCTTTCTCTGAGAGCTGAATGGTGCTAACTCTGGCAGGTGGCTGTATCCAATTTTCCAAATACTCTCGTGTTATATACCTGTGATGACTGAATCACATTCGTATAATATGATTGGTTTCAAGTTGTCAACACCGTCTGATTTAAATTCATTTGGCTTTCTGTATTCACGTGTTTAATTTAAATTAATTGGCCACATTTAAACTCGTCATAACATCAAAAACAAGATTGCTGTTTTGCCTGCCACTTTTAAGGCTTTTTTGATTAAATTTGTGAGGTTCTCTGCACTGGCAACTTCAGCTGCGGCTCTTAGATGTACATTTTTATTAAAATTTCTAAGTACAGACAAAGCTCAAATCTCTTAAAGGAACCACACGTTTTATCTTCCTGCCTACCACTTCACAATTACTCTACTCAACTTTGTAACAAGATCAACCAAATTTACCAGATCCATTGATTCCCCTTGATCAATTTTGTCAGTAACACCTTCAAATGAGCAATTAAATCATATCCATTTACCTATTGTGAGCCTTTAGATAATCTCTGTTGTTGAACTTTGTGTTCATTCATGTAGGGGGCCCTTAACTTTGTCTTTTTGACATTACTCTACATTCACAGCACACGCTGCTCACCCTTGTTTCTCTTCTATCCCTTCCAACCTTTCTGCTTCCTGTTTTCTGCTTTACTTCCTTCCAATTTAGGTTGCCCTTCAGGTTCCTACTGCCCTGAGAAGCTTGTTTAAACCCAGCCCAGCAGCACCAGCAAACCTCTCAATGAGGATAGCAGTCTCAGTCCTGTTAGAATATTACACAATTAGGTTGTACAGGTATTACTTGACCCCAAAACCAGTCCCAATTTCTCAGAAATCTGATACCCTTCTTTCTACACCAGCTTCCCAACCACAAGTCTATTTGATCAATCTTGCTGTTAAGAGGATGAATTGAGGACAGGAACTGGTTGATAATAGGGTAACCCCATTTTACTGGTTCCAGGATTATACTCCCAACAGTTCAGATACCTAAATAAATGAAGCCATATTCTCAATCCCAAGGGAGTTTCCATTAATTTAATTATGTAACAAAAAAAGTATATTTCTTGAGTCCTTTTTTTCAATCCCAAAGGTACATTGAAATTTGCTAAGATAAGCTTCAGTAATTAACTCTCCAACATCCTGAGGTGGAGGGACACTGTCATGTTGGATGACCTGAACCAAAGTTCTTCAGTGAAATGAGACTCAAGCATAACAACACATGAACCTATTTAATATCATGCACTTTGTCTAAAAATAGATAAACTAAGTAGAAGGGAGATTAATTAAAACCATCAGGCTAAATGGTTGAATGCGCAGGATTGTTGGAACTTGGCTGAGAGAAGAAAATGGGTAAGGAAGGTAGATGGGAGAGAAGGAAGTAAAGGGTGGTAACGCAAGATAACAGGAGGAAATGGAAGGGGTTAACACAGAGATACTGGTGCAGCAGGAGAAGGAGAAAGGAAGTCACGTTACACAACCTTTCAACAAGTGGACAAGTTTAGGATTATCTTTAACTTACATCACCCAACCCCCAAATTTGAAATAAGGACGATAACTATGACATTAATCAGTTAATATTGGTGTTCTTCCCTCTTAATTTAAAAATAAGTATTGAACCTACTTTATCAAAATAATGATGGAACAGTTCATCCCTATTATGTTTTAGCAAGTCATTGATACTGGTAACTCAGTAAAAATATCTCACAATTCCCCCTTTTCAGCTGTGGACACAGCAATATGATAAACAGAGACAAAAATAGTCTTTATAAAACAGAAAGCTAGAAAGTATTAAATTTAATTTATCATTGAGCTCTTTTGAGATTCCTGCATTCTTTCTTGACATATCTGCATTTACAGATCATTAGGTTTAAGGCTTTGTCACTGAAATTTATATTTGATTAGCTTCTCATGTGTCCAGTTAAGAGATCATGTGTGAAATGTATTCAAATTCAGTCTGTTTGAAGATAGATCGTTATCATCCACTTGTCTTTATTAGATGAACAGTTAAAGTAGTCTGGTTAATAATTAACTATGTTCCCTCACACACAATGTTTCTCCATGCCTTCTTAAAAGTGCATATGAGACATTAAGATTGAAATTCCAGACCTCAGGGCATCTCAAGCAACTGAGACATTTTGATAAGCCCATGAATAAGAAATATTTGGAGGGATATGGGCCAAAAGCAGGCAGATGCATCTAGTTTAGTTTGGGATTATGGTCGGCGTAGACTGACTGGACCATAAGGTCTGTTACGGTGTTGTATGACTCTATGAAATCCTTCTAAAAGTAAAGTGACTGATCCAATGTAGGAAACATGGCAACAGTTTTTGTGCACAGCTGGATCCCATGTTATTTCAATATTGGCAGGATAGCTGGGCTAGAACTGCCTGATCTTCCCCGGAAACATGCAGCTGGATCTTCTACATCAGCCTAAAGTTTGAGATTAAGATTCTGATCTAATATTATTAAAGGGCTCACACTACCAGCTGTACAGTATGACTTGAAAGTCTAACATTTTGACTGAGTGACTGACTCAGTGAGTCAGAGATTTTAGCACACCGTATCTGGCCAATAAAATCAAAAATATATATTAAACTTTACTGTGTTTCAAGTGTTGCATCATACATATAGGGGACCAATTTATAACCATTTGTGAATCCAACTGGATGATGCATTGTAAGTGATACTTAGATTGTGAAGTGTCAGAATAAATAACTCCCTCACCCTCCCTCAAAGTCAACTCCATAGTATGAGGGATAAAAGGTACTGCAGATGCTGGAGAATCCGAGATAACAAGGCGTGGGGCTGGATGAACACAGCAGGCCAAGCAGCATCATAGGAGCAGGAAAACTTGATGTTTCGGGCCTAGACCCTTCATCAGAAATGGTATGAGGTACTGGTATTTGAGTGCATCCAAAGTGTGATACAAGTGGAGAACATAAGGTTAGCTCTCATCGATATTATAATGTACGCAGTAATTGTTCAGGCAAGCCATAAATTTATTATAATAGCATTTTCCCGAAGAAAGATTTCCCATGGAGGTCAAAACAGCAGATTATATTGCAAATAACAAATGAATAAAATACAAAAAAAATTCAACTTCTTATTCTGCCTTGAAAAATGAAAACTATAGTTTGGTGCTGAAGTGGAGATATCAGTCATTCTACTTTACTTGCCATGTCACATCATCACATAATCTAATTACTGTATTGTAATTGAGTGATAAAGATTCCCATTCACTGACGTGATGCTAACCTCATTTTAGAATTAATTTACAATTTCACTCAATACTCTTTATATTCTCTGTGGAAATCTCCAAACTCAGTTATGTTTCTCTACATTTCATTTTAGCTAATTAACAATGCTCACCCACACTTCCTTCTCTCGGTGAAATCTCATCACGAGGATTCTGATGGCACGTCAGTGCTAGTAGATAGCTGGCAAGGCTAGTTTCAGATAAAGTAAAAACAGGCTTCTGTTCAACTAGAATTTTGTCAAAAGTAACCGAACATCAACTATTACTGAGACTGGACCTAATGAATACCATATCTCCCGTAGAAAGTCTCAATTCAATTCTTCATTTCTGAAGAAGGGTCTAGGCCCGAAACGTCAGCTTTCCTGCTCCTCTGATGCTGCTTGGCCTGCTGTGTTCATCCAGCTCTACACCTTGTTATCTTAGTTGCTCACAATATTTGCATGACAGCATTCTGTCTTTAGTGCTGAAAAGCTGTGAGGGATTTTGAATTGATTTGATTTATTATTGTCACACGCACCAAGATCCAGTGAAAAGTGTTGATTTGCGTGCTGACCAGGCAAATCATACCTTGCATATGTACATCAGGGTAATAGAACAGCATGCAGAATATAGTGTCACAGCTACAGAGAGGGTGCAGAGAAAGGTTAACTCTAAAATCTGAAATGCCTGTTCAAAAGTCTCATAACAGCAGGGAAGAAGCTGTTCTTGAATCTGTTGTTACATATATCCAAACGTATATGTCATCTGCCTGATGGAAGAGAGTATAGCCGGGGTGGGAATGGGTCTTTGTTTAAGTTACCTGCTTTCCCAAGACAGTGTGAAGTAAAGATGGAGTCAATGGAAGGAAGATGAGATAACAAGGTGTGGGGCTGGATGAACACAGCAGGCTAAGCAGCATCATAGGAGCAGGAAAGCTTGACGTTTCGGGCCTAGACCCTTCATCAGAAAATCATCCATTGGTGTCAATGGAAGGAAGGCTGGTTTGTGCGATGCACTGGGCTGTGTTCACGACTCTCTGTAATTTCTTGTGGTCTTGAGAAGAACAATTGCCATTCTGAGCTGTGATGCATTCAGAATGGATGCTTTCAATGGTGCATCTATAAAAATTGCTAAGAGTCTTTATGGACATGCCAAATTTCCTTAGCTTCCTGAGGAAGTAGAGGCATTTTTTTCTGACAGTAGCATTGATATGGATGAACTGGGACAGATTGTTGATGATAGTTACTCCTTGGAATTTGAAGCTTTTGACCATCTCCACCTCAGCACCATTGACACAAACAGAGACATGTATTCCATTTCGCTTCCTGAGGTCAAAGGCCAACTCCTTTGTTTTTTTCTGACATGGTGGAAGAAATTATTGTCTTTACACCATGTCACTGAGCTGTCAATCTCTTTCCTGCACTCTGCCTCATTGTTTTTTTGAGACATGACCCACTATGGTGGTGTCATCAGCAAATTTGAAAACTAAGTTAGAACAGAATTTGGCCAGAATCCTGGGTGTGTAAAGAGGGTTGCAGGGGGCTGAGGATGCAGCCTTATGGGGTACTGGTGTTGAGCATTATGGTGGAGGAGCTGTTGTCACCTATTCATATTGATTGCTGTCTATGGTCACAAAGTCAAGGATCCTGTTACAGACGAGGGAGCTGAGATGTAGGTCCCGTAGTTTGGAGGTGGGTTTTGGAGGGCATTTTAATGGCGGTACACCAAAGAAGTGTGTCTCTGTGTTCAAGGTTATTTTCCATGCTCAGGTGGAAACTTCATAAACTGAAATTACTGCTATATCAACCAGTGAGTAATGTAACTAAAACCGGTAGCTTGTAGCAAATGAGGTGGAAGTCTGACATATCAGGAGGGATGTGAAGTTACATGCATTCCTCATTTTGAATGTCCATGTTTGTGAGGCTGACCAAATATAACATCAAACTATAGTTCTGTCCAAATGTTTAATTGGACCACATGAAGGGCAACCATTTTTCTAGTTCTCAAGAAGGGTCACTGGACTTGAAACATGAACTCTCTTTCTCTGTCCACAGATGCTGCCAGACCTGCTGAGTTTCTCCAGCACTTTCTGTTGTTGTTTCAGATCTCCAACATCGGCAGTTTGTTTTTCTTTTAATTACATTTTTTTGGTAAATTGAGGTATCTGTTGAGAAACAGCCAACAGATTCAAATACTTCCAGCCTAATATCCTTTCACATCAGCACTCAAATTTTACCAAATGCAGCCACAGTGCACTGCTGAATAGAAATAACATGTTATGCGCATTCTCTCAATGTTACACTGAAAGATCAGCTCAGATATTGTGTTCAAGTTCACATGGAACAAAATGAATCAATTTTCTGACTCTGATGTGTGAGAGCTACTGTTGAGTCGCTAACAATTTTTTCCTGTCATGTTGCTGCTGATGAGCATGTTGCTTTTTCGGTGACCAACAGAACACTAATGTAATGCAATGCTTATTATGAGTGCACCCCCTTGGATTGACATGCGCAGGTGCCATGTGAGACACACGACTATCAGCTAACATGTTATCAGCTGAAAGCTCCAATCATTTCTGTGTTGATATCTCCTTTTCATCCGGGAAACCAGTGAAAGCTTTGCTCTTTATAACCTCAATATTGTGCTCCTACCTGCAGATGTCCTTTTAGGTGATTCCAAAGACCCCTACAGCATGACATCTTGATGCTTTGGCAATGCCATTTATTGCAGCACTGAGCACTGATAATTCTCTAAAATGAAAGTACAAAGATGTTACTGAAGGTTTAGAAATGTGGCTGTCGAGATGGTGATTGGTGTGTTTTTGCCACAGATTTTTGTGTTATAGTAGTGTACAACACAGAAAAAAGCCATTCAACTGTCATAACATTCGAGGCTATGGACCAAGTGCTGACAAGTGGGATTAATGTAGCTGGGTTGGGAGTGGCTCGATGGGCTGAAGTGCCTCTTCAATGCTGTATGTCTATAACTCATTAAGTCTGTGTTAGCTTTAGTCATCCAACAATGACTCAGCACAAATATCTTCAGCTGCTTCATCAATGACTTTCCCTACGTCATAAGGTCAGAAGTGGGAATGGTCACGATAATTGCACAATATTCAGAACCATTCACAACTCCTCATATAATGAAGCAGTCAATGTCAAAACAGCAAGACCTGGAGCATGACAGTGAACTTGAAAAAGCAGTCTGCACTTTACCTGCGTTTTCCACAATCTAGTCTACTGCTTCCCCTCTCACAATGTAGTCTCGTCTACTTTGGGGAAACAAAGCACAGGCTGGGTGACGGCTTTGCAGAACATTTGAATTCTGCCGACAAAAAAGACCCTGAGCTTCCCGTTGCCTGCCACTTCAACACACTACCATGTTCCATGGCCAAAATCTCTGTCTCAGGCTTGCTGCAGTGTTCCAGCGAAGTTCAGCACAAACTGAAGAAAACAGCACCTTATTTTTCCGTTTGGGAACTCTGCTGCCTTCTGGCCTCAATATCAAATTCAACAATTTTAGGACTTGAGGCAACTTCTTCTATGTCCTTACCCCAAAGCCCACACACCAGGCCTTGTTATCTGCTCTTACACACAACCCGTTGTTAGCCACTAACTGTCTCCATTGATAGCTATTCACTCTCCTAACCAGATCATTGTCCAATCCTTTGTCTGTCTAACTGTTCTTCTCTCTCTTTGGGGTATATTTTTTATCCTATCGTTTAATCCCTTCCCCCTCCTCAGCCTCCGCCTTATTTTCTGCATTTAAGGGTGGCACAGTGGCTCAGTGGTTAGCACTGCTGTCTTACAGCACCAGGGACCAGGGTTCGATTCCAACCTGGGATGGCTGTCTGTATGGAGTTTGCACGTTCTCCCCGTGTCTGCGTGGGTTTCCTCTGGTGATGCTCCTGCACTGACCTCTACATTGCAGAGGCTGAGAGCCAGCTCTCAGATAACTCCTCCTATGTTCTCCAACCCCACCATCACACATCAGGTCATTGTATCAACTACAGTCACTTACCAGATTTCATCTGGTGATCTCCCCACCACTACTTCTAGCTGATAGCTTCCCAGCCCTGCACAGCTCACATCTACCTCCTTCCAAAAATCCACAAACAGGACTGTCCAGGCAGACCCATTGTTTCAGCCTGTTTCTGCCTCACGGAACTTATCACTTCCTACCTTGACTCAGTCTTTTCTCCCCGATCTGGACCCTGCCCACGTACATCAGTGATTCTTCTGGCACTTTACACCAGTTTAGGAAATTCTGGTTTGCTGGATCCAACCACCTTCTCTTTACGATGGACATGCAATCCCTTTACACATCCATCCCTCAACAGGATGGTCTCGGGGATCTCTGTTTCTTCCTGGAGGAAAGGCCTGAACCATCCCCACTCACGACCAACCTCCTCTGCTTGGCCGAGCTCATCCTCATCCCTCAACAACTACGCTTTTAACTCCTCTCATTTTCTTCAGGTCAGATGGGTGGCCATGAGCAAGGGCTCCAGTTATGCTTGTTTCTTTTTTGTGTTTGTGGAACATTCCTTGTTCCAGTCCTATTCTGGGTGTCTCCCACAACTCTTTCTCTGGTATATTGATGATTTCATCTCTGGTCTAGAATTGGAAATGTTTATCATTTTCACTTTCAATTTCCACCCTGTCCTCACTTTTACCTGGTCCATCTCTGATTCTCCCTTCCCTTCCTTGACACCTCTGTTTTTATTGCTGGAAATAGGCTGGCCGCCAATATCTACTATAAACCTTCCGGCTCCCATAATTGTCTGGATTATACATTCACACACCCTGCTTGCTGTAAAGACTCCATTCCATTCTCCCAGTTCCTCTGACTCCAACACATATGTTCCGATGATGCCAACTTCGACAAAGGAGCCTCCAAAATGTTCACTTTCTTCCTCAACAGAAGATTCCCCAGCGCTGTTCTCTACAGGGCCCTCAGCTGGGTCTGACCCATCTTCCGCACTTTGGCCCTCACCACTACTCTTCCTTCCCGCAACTGCAAGAGAGTTCCCTTTGTCCTTGTTTATCCACTTTACTAACACTTTTCGCCACAACCTCAAGTTCACCTGGACCATCCCTGATACCTCTATCTCCTTCCTGGACCTCTCTGTCTCCATCTCTGGTGACCACCTCGAAACTGACATCTACTTCAAGCTCATCGACTCCCACAGCTACCTAGACTACACCTCCTCCCACCCACCTTCCTGCAAAAATGCAATTCCCTACTCCCAATTCCTTTGCCTGGGCCACTTCTGCTCCAAACATGGAGCATTCCACTCCTAAACATCCCAGATGTCCACTTATTTAAAGAACTGCAACATCCACCCTTCAGTGTTCAAAAATGCCCTCGACCGCATCTCTTGCGTTTCCCACACCTCTGCCCTCACACCCCTCCCCGCAACAAAAACAAAGATAGAATCCCCCTTGTCATCACGTATCACCCCACTAACCTCTGGATCCAACGTATCATTCTCCGCCACTTCTGCCACCTACAATCCGACCCCACAACCAAAGAAATATTTCCCTCCCCACCCCTATCTGCCTTTTGTAGGGACCACTCTCTCCGCGAATCCCTCATCCACTCCACACTCCCCACCAGCCCCACAACCCCCGATATTTTTCCCTGCAACCGCAGGAAGCGCTACGTCTGTCCCTACAACTTCCCCCTCACCTCCATTCAAGGCACAAAACAAACCTTCCACATCAGACAGGGATTCAGCTGCACATCTGTCAATGTGGTCTACTGCATCCCCTGCTCCCAATGTGGCCTCCCCTATACTAGTGAAACCAAACGGAGGCAGGGAGACCGTTTTGTAGAGCACCTGCACTCTGTACATGACAAACGACGACACCTTCCAGTCACCAACCATTTTAACTCCCCCTCCTACTCCCTGGCTGATATGTCCATCCTAGGTTTCCTCCAGTATCACAATGATACCACATGCAAACTGGAGGAGCAGCTCATATTCCGCCATATTATAGCTCTGCAAATCAGTCACTGTGTCTACCCTTGCCCTCACTGATGTTAAGGAGGCCACATCAAGAGCAACGAATACAGTAGACCAAGTCGGAAGGCATACAGGTGAACCCCTGTTGGATATAGTTAACTTGTCTTGGGCCTTGGATTGAGGTGAGAGGGGAAGTGTAGGGGCAGGTGTAGCACTTCCTAAGTTTGCAAGGAAAGGTGCCGGGGGTGGTGGGGCTAGTGGGGAGTGTGGAGTGGACAGGGGAGTCGCGGAGAGAGTGGTCCCCAGGAACGGCAGATAGGGGTGGGGTCAGATTATCAGTAGTGGAAGTGGTGGAGGATGATGAGCTGGATGTGGAGGTTGCTGAGGTGGTATGTGAAGACCAAGTGGATTCTGTCCTTATTTTTGTCGGGGTTATGAGATTTGAGGACAGAAGTGCATGAAATGCAAGAGATGCATTCAAGGCATTTTCAATCAACAGGGGGGAGGTTGCAGTCCTTGAAGTAGGAGGACATCCATCCTGGGCCCCCTCCAGTGTCACAATGATATCACATGCAAACTGGACGAACAGCACCTCATATTCAGCCTCAGGAGCCTATAGCCCGATGGATTGAACATAGATTTCACCAGTTTCAAAATGTACTCCATCCCCCACCCCTGGCCACATCCTGCGTCTAACCCTCCCTCTCATTCCCGCCTCCTTGACCTGACACAACCTGGCCTTCTTCTCTCCCACCTACCCATCCCACCCATCCCACCCATCCCACTGACCAATCCCCACCACTCCCTACCTGTATTCACCTATCAGCATCCCACCTACATTCCCCCAGCCCTATCCCGCCTCCATCTATTTATTTCCCAGTGCCCTTCCCCCTCCTCAGTCCTGATGATGGGTCCATGCCCAAAACGTTGAAACTCCTGCTCCTCTGGATGCCTGGCCTCCTGTGTTACTCCAGCTCCACACCGTATTCACTCTGACTCCAGCATTTGCAGTTCTTGCCATCACCCAGATTAAAGAGCACGTTAGAGAGGGAAACAATAAATGCTGGTCCAGCCAGTAATATCCATATCCCATGAGCAAAAAACATCTCATTTGGTGCTGAGAAGTAAATAATTTCAAAAAATAAATATTTGCTGTAAAGAATGATCCAAGAAGGGGTCTTTGTTTGTTGGTGAAAGGAATAATTCAGCATTTCATGGGAACTGCTTATTAATAACTTTTGGAAGATGGGAGACATTAGCATTATGATTATGTCATTGGATTAGTAACCCACAGTAATGATGTGCAAGATATGGCTCACAATTCCATTGTGGCAGCTAGGTAATTTAATTGTTGTCCGGACATTAATTAACTTCATTTGGATTGAAAAGTTGGGATCTTGTAGCATCAGTAACAGTTTTACTGCAGTGTTAGTATCATCAATATTGGCGTTGAAATTGACACAATGTCATAACAAAGTCTGATTCACTATAAATTACAAATGATTGCTGTTACATCTCTCTGCACTCATTGACATTCAAACACAATGATTGAGTCCGAAAACTGAAAGTGTGTTCAGAAGGGTTGAGCTATCTATTGGATTCAAATTCCTGTTGCCCTCTTGTTACTTACAGTTGAGATATTGCTGCTGTGTTCAATAGAATGAGTAAGCCGTAACAAATTGTTCAAAGTTTATAGCCAATGTAATTGTGGAGTACTCACAGTTCAGCACGAATATGATAAGACAAACGGCCTCTGATCCTGCCTGAGTTTATAACAATTCAGATAAAACATGAATTTAATGTAATGGATACGTCTACCTACCCATTGCTGTGTCATTCCAAACAAAAACTAATTGCTGGCTATTAATTCTTCCTGACAAAATCATTTTCAATGTCTGAATCCGATGTCACTTGGACAGCTGGGTATACTACTAAAATAGTGTAGAGGAATCTTAATCTGCTCCTGTTTCTCATTGTTCTTCTATTCATCCTCCATTCTAATGACAAATAAAGGGAATGTACGCAAACTTGATATGCAGTTACTGACTGATATTCACACACTTCCAACAGGAACAGGACCAGATCATTCAGTGCCCCCAAGCCTGTCCCACTGTTTAATGAGATCCTGGCTGGTCTGTGGTCTAATTCCATATCCCTGCCTTTGGCCCATATCCCTTAATATCTTTGTTTAACAAAAACTTATCTACCTCAGATTTAAAATTAACAACTGATTCTGCATCAACTTCTGCTTGTGGAAGAGAGTTCTAAGCATTTATTATTCTTTTATGTGTAGAAGTGCTTCCTAACGTCCCTCTTAAACAGTCTGGCCCTAAATCTAAGACTATGCCTCCGGGTTCTCAAATCCCAAGCCGGTTGAAATAGTTTATCTTTATCTACTCTGTTTTTCTCTTGTTAATATTTTGTTAACTTTGATCAGATCACCCCTTAGCCTTCTAAATTCTAGAGAAAACAGGCCTAATTTGGATAATGTCTCCTCCCAACTTAAGCCCTGAAATCTAAGTATTATTCTTGTGACCTTACATTGTCCTCCCTCCAGGACCAATCACGTCTACCCTGAGGTGTGGTGCCCAGATCTGCTCCCACTACTCTAAGCAGGGTCTAACCGTGTTTTGTATAACTCAGGCATAACCTCTGCATCCTTGTAATCCAATTCTCTAGATATAAAGATTTCCATTAGCATTCCTGATTATTTCCTGTACCTGTTTGTGAAATTTTAAAGATCCATGCACCTGAACCACCAATTCTCTTTGAGCATCCAGTGTAGTTAACTTCATAGCATTTAGAAAGTTCACTGATTTATGTCTTTTTCAATCTAAGTTGGATAACCTCTCACTTGCCTACACTGAACTTTAGCTGCCACAGTTTCTTTTTCCCTGTCACCTAGTCTATCAATATCCCTTTGCTCTATCACCTACATGGTCTGCAATGCTGACTAACCTTGTGTCATCAGCAAATTTGGATATCTGATTTGCTACGCCATTATCCAAGTTGTTAATGAATAGTGTGAATAATTGAGGCTATAGCACAGATCCTAGTGGGACCTGACTGGTCATATCCTGCCAATGTCTACCCATTACACCTGTTTTCTGTCACCTACAGTTCAACCAATTTCCTACCATGTCAGTAACTTGTCCTCAATCCTGTGGGCTTCTACCTTAGTTAACTGTCTCTTTTAGGGCACTTTACCAAATACCTTCTGGAAGTCCATATGTACAACATTCCCCTGTACACTACCTTAGTCACCTCTTCAAAAAATTCAATGTGTTTTATCAGGGTTGACCTACCTGTCATGAATCCATGCTGGCTCTCCCTGATTAACTGAAAATTTTCAAGGTGTTCAGTTACTCCACCCTTGATTAAAGACTCTAACAATTTCCCCACCACAGATGTGAGGTACAACAATTATTGTCCCTCAAGTGTGTGTAAAGAAATGGACAGTGCTATTTTCTGAAAACTGAGTTGATAGCCTCTTTGATTGCCCTTTCTCCTATTTTGGTCCTCTTCATGAATCATGCTGAGATTTCTCAGCATACGCAGAAATATTTTGGGCTTTTGTACAATCCAGTTTCTCACTTTGTTCAGGTGACGAGCAGTTCCTTTGTAATGGTGGTGGTGGGGGATGTGTGGTTTCCAATGTTACAGAAGGCTCAGACTGACGCTTCTGCCTTATGTCTCAAATCAAAGCAATTCAGTCACAATGAATGGAGTCACAGAGTGAACAATCCCACAATACAATTGACTCATTCTCCATTATTAGGTGTCTAGACTAAATAAGCTGTCAGTCTGGAGACAGCAGAAGAAAGAAAATGAAACTGATGCTGCAGGAAGTGTTTATTATAAGATGTATCAGTTTTTATTCCAATTTTATTTGAAGTCCCATGACAATACTGCAAAAGGTCACATAGTCCTGACATTTGACATGATGATAAATGTTTGTAAAGTTGTTGCTATTCCAGGTTGGCCTTAGAAGCCGGCTCTGCAATATCTGCGTGCGATGGTTTTTAAGCTAAATGACAGAATTTACATTTGCCAATAAACCAATTTAACAGTCAGCTACAAATAGTCAATTCAGTTTTGGTTCATAACTCGTACATTTAGCTTGACAATAAATGGTTTCCTTTTACTGTTAAATTAGCTGGAACTTAAAGCTGTTAGAGATATGTTGGTTAAGAAATATAGGAGAATTATGAATGTGATCATTAAATAGATCATTCCCCAAATGTCATATTTTAATTGGATGTATAAGACAAATCCTATCTCCACATCTCTATTAGTGTCATTGGTTTAAGCTTAAGTCATGGAGAAAATACTGGCAGGTTTTTTTTAGTACAGCTCGGGGAAAGGACAGATTTATTTTTCCATAATCACTCAGTACAGAATCATCTCTAGTTTGTTTTCAGCTATTTTTATTAAACTATATTTAGACCCATTTGTTTGTTCTGTATCTTGCATTGCCGAGCATATTGGCACCAAGGGGGAAAGTTTCGTTGTATGGTGGGGGCCATTTGCTATGATCCTGTCACATTGCAGAGGAAAGCTTCCTTCACTGGGAGTTGGGGAGGGGGAGAATTGCAGCATTGTTTCATTTATTCTAACAGTGGTCCTTATATAAACCCTGAGTGACACCACTGATCAGTATTGTATCTATCTCCCTATACAAACAAGATGGCAATCAAAAAAGACATAAAGCTCAGCTTGGGGTCTGGGGTGGTGGTCACTCGAGCCAAAACATTAACTCTGATTTCTCTCCACAGATACTGCCTGACCTGCTGAGTTTTTCCAGCAATTTCTTTTTTGTCACTGTTTAAATTCATCAAATTAAACATTGTGGCAACAGACTGACACTTCAACTGGAGGTTTAATTAATCTTTTGAAATATCTTACAAAGTGGGCAGCAAAGGAGAATCCCAAAGTATGGAAAGTCAGAAATTTCAGCGTGGAATGTAGATCATCTGGTGACAGTCTGGAGTCTGTGGAGGAGATTTACAGCCAAATACTATAATAATCTAGGCTCACATGGCCTCCTTCTCAATGAGGTGACAACAGAGGGCTTCTCTTTCAGAGATCTTCAAACTCTCAGATGGAAACAGTTCAAACATTTACAACAGGACGCGGTGGCTCAGTGGTTAACACTGCTGCCTGACAGCAGTGACTCGGGCTCGATAGCACCCTTGGGGTGACTGCCTGTGTGGCGTTTGTATGTTCTTTCCATGTCTGCGTGGACTTCCTCTAGGTGTTCAGGTTTCATCCCACAGTCCAAAGCTAGCCATGGGAAATGTAGGGATGGGGTAGGGAGGTGATATGCTCTTCAGAGGGTCAGTATGGGCTGAATGGCCTGTTTCTACACTGTAGGGATTCTATGATTATATGACATGGGGTATGTCAAAGGGCAAGGGCATTTATCCTGGATGATGGTGAAAAATGAGTGTCAAATCCATACTGTATTGAAATTTCTCCCTGTCTTAATTATCCTGACAAATAGGTAGAATGAGAGCAGGAATTTGTATTTGAACGTTGCTGTATTCAGTCAAATTTTCAACATGAGCTTCTCGTACTTTACTGGACTGTGGCGAGGTAAAGGCAATCTGGAGACAGAGAACTTGGCTCAGGATTTGGAGCAGCTGGAAACAGCAGGAGGATGAGGTGAAGCTGGAAATTTGCCAGCCCTTGGACATTCCTTTGGGCAATCAATTGCGGATAGCCCACAGCGCCTCACGGATGCTTAGTCTTGAGTTGTTAGATCTGTTTGAAGTCTGTCCCAATTAGCACGGTGATAGTGCCACACAACACAATGGAGGATATTCTCAATGTGAAACAGGACTTTATCTCCACAAGGGCTGTACAGCGGTCAACCCTTACTGATACAGTCATGGATAGATACACTTGCAGTCGGCTGATTAGTAAGAATGAAGTCAAATATGTTTTTCCTGTTATTGGTTCCCTCACTACTTGCCACAGACCCAGTCTAGCAGCTATGTGTTTTGGGACCCAACCATCTCGATCAGAAGTGCTGCTGCCGGGCCACTCTTGGTGATGGACATTGAAATCAGAGTGCATTTTGCACCTTGCCACCCTCAGTACTTCCTCCTTTAAGTTGTGATTCTGTTCTCATAATCTAACTTCAGCAATTTCAAAAGTTATTGACAAACTAGGCCTGGAATGGTTCAGAGAGAAGTTCTCCCGTTTTGGAGCCAGAATATACAATTGAAACTGCAGGACTCATGGCGAATGAAAGAACATAGAGCCAGGAGCAGCCTGCTGATGTGGATTTGCACCAAACCCCTGAGGAGCATTAACAACAGACAGTACAAACAGCTCCCAAATCCAAAATGATGGTTGAGATGAAAGGTGATTAACCAGAATTGGGCAACCATGGTATAGTATGGTGAAATCCAACAGAGGAGCTAATTAACAGTGTGTGTACAAATATAGACTGAAGTGATCATTTAATAAGTCTTTGTTAAAATCCTTTGTACTCTTCCCTTATACAATTTATTTGGATCAATTATTTCAACACGTAGATTATGAATATATTGACCTCAATTGACTTAATTAAAGATCATCATGTTAGCCTACTCTCAGCTTCTACATCAGATTTTTTGTCAAAAGTTCAATTGTTCTGAAATGGCATTTCCTATGCAAATACTCCCCACAGTTCAACCAATAAAATACGAGTCAGGTATGTCAAACAAATGGATGATGGGCAATTAATTGTCATGAGAAACCGATGACTGTTGACATGTCAGCAAGATGTTTCAAGGTTAAAGATTCATTCCCAATGTTCTGACAGGAAAGACTGGCCACAGTTTGGATGTTGAAGGGCTTTGAAATAAGGCTGTCAATGCCATGCTGTAACAAAGTTAAAATAAAACAATTAGGATTGAAATTTATGCTCATATTTCAATTGTACAAGTCATATAGCAGTTCCTGACAAATACAAAATTTACCATTGATTGTGGTAACTAAGTCAAAACATTGTACAAGGTCAGTTCATTTTTGCTACGCCAAAAGTCATACTTTCACATGGATTCAGTGTAAGAGTTGCCACCCACCCCTTTAGCTACAAAATGTTCTGCTTACACCAGCAGTCAGCATTAATTCTTCATCCCAGATAAGTATGGTCTACTTCTTGTATGTTGTAAATCAGCACATGGGGTTAATCCAGCAATATGGGCTATGATGTGAAGAACACGGTAGTTAAATATGTGATCACACAACAGTCTTCAAGATAGTGAGGTGCAGGCAAGCCGCCAGGGGCAACCGAAGGGGGACACGTGGCCCAGCGACAGCCCGGCCTGGCAGGGGAGCTGGGAACTCTTGGTTGTGGGGCGAGTGTGGGTTCAGTAGGGTCAGCAAGGTGGGCCCAAGAGATGGTGCCTCAAGTGGGGTAACTCCTACGTTGGTAGGTCCAGGGCAGGAAGCAGCAAGGCACTGGGGGTCTCCCTTGACATAGGTGCCTGCATGGCCTGGGTTGGAAAGGCAGATATTCTGAACTTTTTACTTATTTATTTTTCTAATTTATTTCTGTGACCTATAATGCTGGACTATTTAATTACTTATTTTTCTAATTTTTTTTGTTTCCTAAGATTTTGTTTTTAGGTATCCATACCTCAGTACTTTTCTACCTGAGATGGTGCTGTAATGTAGCAACTGTAAACTTTTCACTGTCCGCATTTGAGTACATGTGACAGTAAAGCTAATTCAATTCCATTCAACAGCCTGCACGTGTTGAGTAAACAGGACCCTTCAGCAAAAAAAATGAAGGGAAAAGCTGCTTTTAAGATGCATGCCATAGCATTTGCTAACTCACAATGTGGCAGCAAGAGAGTTTTCTGCTGAAAGACTGATCCCTTTTAGAAGAAAATATATTCCACCCTGAAGAAGGTGAACAGGGATCAGTCATAGAGCCAGGCAGCATGGAAACAGACCCTTCGGTCCAACTCATTCACATCGACAAGACGTCCCAATCTCACTCAGTCCCATTTGCTAGCATTTGGTCCATAGCCCTCTAAACCCTTCCTATTCATGTGCCCATCCAGATCGCTGGATTGACCTTAAGAATGATGCATTGGACTGTGTCCTCAAATCATCAGAATGGTGTCATCATCAACTGAAATATAATGTATATGTGTATGTACCAGTTAGGGAAAACCATACCCAGAGTGTGCTGATAATTTTAGCCAAAAAGTTTGTTGGAGCAGCTGCTTCATGAAATGTTGGTGAACAAAGAGCCGGATTGCTCAGAGATTACCAACCCAGCTCAATGCCAAAGTGACCAGTTCCCAGTGATTCATCATCAGGCAACAACAAACATAAAAGAATCCGTGAAGTCAAGTCGACATGTGGTTTGCATATTTGCCCAGTAGCCCAGACTTTGCAAACAAAATAACAGAATGAGAGTCACAATTGGTTCTATCCTATGAGTAAATAAACATGGAAGAAACCTGGAGAATATAAGGAACAGTGAGAAGGACGAGAAGGTGAAATGGATGAGATGGATGAGGTAGGGTAGATGAGTGTGTGCAGGATGAAGGTGAGGGGGTGGGAGGAGAGTGAGAGCGAGGGGGCTTTCCTGTTCTTATTAGCTGAAATGATGCAGCTGACCTTCAAAGTGAGGTTTGTAAACAGCTTGCCTTGGTGCCCTGTAGCTGCCCCTGAACTGTTCCAAAGGTGTGTTGGTCTAACTGAAGGTTGCTGTACCTGACAACCCAAAAAGAAAACAAAACACAATAAGCTGTATAGCTAGATGAACACAGCAGGCCAAGCAGCACCATAGGAGCAGGAAAGCTTGACATTTCAGGCCTAGACCCTTCTTCAGAAATGGGGGAGGGGAAGGGGGTTCTGAAATAAATAGGGAGAGAGGGGGCGGCAGATAGAAGATGGATAGAGGAGAAGATAGGTGGAGAGGAGGCAGACAAGTCAAAGAGGCGGGGATGGAGCCAGTAAAGGTGAGTGTAGGTGGGGAGGTAGGGAGGAGATAGGTCAGTCCAAGGAGGACAGACAGGTCAAGGGGGCGGGATGAGGTTAATAGGCAGGAGGTGGGGGTGGGGCTTGAGGTGGGAGGAGGGGATAGGTGGGAGGAAGGACAGGTTAGGGAGGTGGGGATGAGCTGGGCTGGTTTTGGGATGCGGTTGGGGGAGGGGAGATTTTGAAGCTTGTGAAATCCACATTGATACCATTGGGCTGCAGGGTTCCCAGGCTGAATATGATTTGCTGTTCGTGCAACCTTCGGGTGGCATCACTGTGGCATTGCAGGAGGCCCAGGATGGACATGTCATCTGAGGAATGGGAGGGGGAGTTGAAATGGTACGCGACTGGGAGGTGCAGTTGTTTAGTGTGAACCGAGTGCAGGTGTTCTGCAAAGCGGTCCCCAAGCCTCCGCTTGGTTTCCCCGATGTAGAGGAAGCCACAACATGTACAGCGGATGCAGTATACCACATTAGCAGATGTGCATGTAAACATCTGCTTGATGTGGAAAGTCTTCTTGTGGCCTGGGATGGGGGTGAGGGGGGAGGTGTAGGGGCAGGTGTAGCACCTCCTGCGGTTGCAGGGAAAAGTGCCAGGTGTGGTGGGGCTGGAGGGGAGTGTGGAGCGGACAAGGGAGTCGCGGAGGGAGTGGTCCCTCCGGAAGGCAGATAACGGTGGGGAGGGAAAAATGCATTTGGTGGTGGGGTCGGATTGCAGATGGCGGAAATGTCGGAGGATGATGCGTTGGATCCGAAGGTTGGTGGGGTGGTATGTGAGGACGAGGGGGATTCTGTTTTGGTTTTTATTGCGGGGATGGGGTTTGAGGAATGAGTTGCGGGAAATGCGGGAGACACGGTCGAGGGCGTTCTCGACCACTGAGGTGGGGAAGTTGCGGTCCTTGAAAAACGAGGACATCTGAGATGTACGGGAGTGGAATGCCTCATCCTGGGAGCAGATACGGCAGAGGCGAAGGAATTGGGAAGAGGGGATGGCATTTTTGCAGGAAGATGGGTGGGAGGACGTGTATTCTTGGTAGCTGTGGGAGTCGGTGGGCTTGAAATGGATATCGGTTTCTAGGTGGTTGCTGGAGATGGAGACAGAAAGGTCCAGGAAGGAGAGAGAGGTATTGGAGATGGTCCAGGTGAACTTAAGGTTGAGGTGAAAGGTGTTGGCGAAGTGGATGAACTGTTCGAGCTCCTCGTGGGAGCACGAGGCAGTCACGAGGGAGCACGATACAGTCATCAATATAACGGAGGAAGAGGTAGGGTTTAGGGCCAGTGTAGGTACGGAAGAGGGATTGTTCCACGTAACCTACAAAGAGGCAGGCATAGCTTGGGCCCATGCGGGTACCCATGGCCGTCCCCTTTGTCTGTAGGAATTGGGAGGAATTGAAAGAGAAGTTGTTGAGGGTGAGGACGAGTTCGGCTAAGCGGATGAGGGTGTAAATGGAGGGATCTGGTCGGGCTTGCGGGACAGGAAGGAGCGGAGGGCCTTTAGGTCATCTGTATGAGGAATGCAGGTGTACAGGGACTGCATGTCCATGGTAAAGATGAGGTGTTGGGGACCAGGGAATTGGAAGTTCTGGAGGAGGTGGAGGGCATGGGTGGTGTCACAGATGTAGGTAAGGAGTTCCTGGACCAAGGGGGAGAAAATGGAGTTCAGCTAGGTGGAGATAAGTTCGATGGGGCAGGAGCAGGTGGAGACAATGGGTTGACCAGGGTAGTCAGGCTTGTGGATTTTGGGAGGGAGATAGAAGCGGGCGGTGTGGGGTTGGGGAACGATGAAGTTGGAGGCTGTGGGTGGGAGGTCACCTGAAGTGATGAGGTTGTCGATGGTTTGGGAGATGATGGTTTGGTGTTCAGGGGTAGGGTCATGACCAGGGAGGTGGTAGGAGGAGGTGTCAGAGAGTTGGCGTCTGGCCTCAGCGATGTTGAGGTCAGTGCACCATGCTCCGACCGTGTCTCCCTTGCCCGCGGGTTTTATGGTGAGGTTGGGATTGGAGCGGAGGGAGCAGAGGGCTGCACGTTCTGCGGGGAGAGGTTGGAGTGGATGAGAGGAGTGGAGAGGTTGAGGCGATTGATTTCACGATGGCAGTTAGAGATGAAGAGGTCGAGGGAGGGTAGGAGGCCTTGGGGTGGTGTCCAGGAGGAGGGGGTGCGTTGGAGGCGGGAGAAGGGATCAGTAGAGGGAGGGTTAGGCTCACGGTTGAAGAAGTAAGCGTGGAGGCGGAGGCGGTGGAAAAACTGCTCAATGTCCAAGCGTGAGTGGTATTCGTTGATATGTGGGTGGAGGGGGACAAAGGTGACCCCTTTACGGAGGACTGACCGTTTGTCCTCAGTAAGGGGAAGGTCTGGGGGGATGGGCAAGACTCAGCAGGGCTGGGTGTTACTGTCTCCTCTGGAGCTGCTGGCTGTGGAGGTGGCTGGCAGAGCGACATCGGCGTCGGCTGTGGGTGGAATTGAGTCGGCTGTGGACGGAGATGCGGTGGTGGGCGGAGTTGTCTTGGTGGCGGTGGGCGGAGTTGCATCCGTGGTGGGCGGAGCGGGGTAGGCGGCGGCAGCAGCGGTGACGGTAGGTGCATACTCCGTGTCTGTGGTGTTGACCTCGGAAATGGAGGCGGTGGTCTCAGCAGATGGCGTTCGCATTCCCGGAAGTGGTGTACCCGGTGGCAGAGGGTGTGACGTCATCCATGGTTGCTCCAACAGTGGACACATGGCCAATGGCGGCGGGCACATTGTGGGGAAGGTCCTGGGTAGGGTTGGGGTTTTGGGAGGTGGAGGAAGCCCGTTTTGGATGGTAGGTACCAGTAAGTTTACTGTACTTACGGTTTTTTGTGTCCACTAAAGCTGAGTAGAATTGTGAGTTCAGGTTGTGGATCCTATGAAGAATAAAAAACAGGAGAGGTCCTTTGAAGATCTGGGAGAGGGAGGCTCTGAGCTGGGGTAGGCTTGATTGTAGTGCCTGGCGCATTGCTGCGAGTGTGTGTTTCAGCTGTCGCAGGGAGAAACGCTTCTGAAGAGTCTCAATGTTCTGAAAGTAAATAATGTCACGGTTGGGGCCAAATTGGGAAGGCTTGAATGTGGACTGTAGTCCATTGGGGATGATCTGGTTCTGTAGGCAGGTACAATAAAACTGCTGAACCAGACAAACTGTTCCCATGTATCTTGTTCACCTCCAAATAGAGCTCCAGTGTGACCAATATATTCATTTCTATGTAATATTTTCTTCTTCCTGCTCTTCCCTCTGGGAATGAAAAGCCCATCATTGTAGGAACTTTTTCCCAATGTAGCCTGGTCAAGCTGAGAGTTTTCCCAACTCCTGCTACCCACCAGGAAGATGAAAAGTCAGCTGATTGGTTGTTTCTTTCTCCACTGACACTGCCTGACCTGATCCATAGTTGCAGCATTCTCTGAGTTGATTACATTATTTTTGTGCAAGAGTATTCTTTCAACGGATCAGCGCTGTATAAAAAGTAATATCACATTGGCTTAAATAAAATATGGTAATATAATATAGAGGAAAAATAAATTTATGTTAAGTTTACGGTAAGAGTGTGTTGCTATCAGATGAGGCATACAAATAAAACCTATAGTTCACAACCATATCGGACATCTCAATGCCTTTTAAAAGAGGGAAAAAAGTTAAATCAACCAAAAACAAAAATACCTCCAGCCATGTGAGGTTCCCAGTGGCTGAAACTGTCAAGGAGAATGATATTTCTTGAAGAACTCGGTACCTGAGGCACAGTTTGATGGTTGATTACACATTCTCTCTGCTTGTGTGGTGACTATTAACAAAATATCCTGCTGTTTTCATAGATTTATGGATGTTTACAGCACAGAAGGAGGCCATTCAGCTCATCACATGTGCACTGCTCAACCAGGAACTGACTGAACTAATCCCAACTTGCAGCTCCTGGAGCGTAGTTCTGGAGGCTACGGTAATGCAAGTGACCCAAGTGATTTCAATATTTTGCCATGGAACAAAAGTTATGTCCTAGCATTCTGTGAAGATGTCCTCTCCTCACTAAAATGAGCTACTTACTTTGCTGTCTCTATGAAAGAGAATTAATTGAATTCCTGAATTGAAGGAATTTCTTCGGCTAGAGGGTAAGGAGTGCTAGAATTTGCTACGCAAGAGATTTGTGGAGTCTGGATGACTGAAAGTATTTGAAATATTCTTGTTGGGAGTGATAGGTGCATGTGGAGGTGGAGGTGGGTGACCACTACAAGGAGTTGGCCTCAAAGAAGAGTTGAAGCTTGGGGTAGATCAACCATGATCTTGGAGAATGATGGAACAGGTTTGAGAGGCTGATTATCTTATTCCTGTTTCTTGTCTTTGTATTATGCTCTTAAACAATAATAGTGCCTCAAACATTCTTTATTCTACTTTCATACTGTTGGATCGAAGCATTTCATTTTTAAATGAAATTTCTTAATGTGCAGGGTCAGACCCTATTCTGAAAAAAGCAGTAGAAATGTTGCTAACAGCATAATCCCATAAAGAACAAATAGGTTTACTTTTATAGATTCTATGAAAATGACTAGCAAAGAGGAATTTCATTACAATACATGTAGAACTCCCCGCGCTGTGATAATCTATCATCACAAAGAGGCAGAAATAAGCTTCAAAGAATAAAGACTCAAAGAGTAAAATAAAAACTGTTTATGTAATTTGTACAATTCCTCAGTTAAAATAAAACAAAGTCAGCTCCCAAAACATATATGCGTCCTGTTATCCTTTTAAAGGTATTGGTCAAATCTAAAATGACAGGTACAGTCTGTCAACATTTTTCACTTGGAAACGCAGCCACATTTTGTTTGACTAGTCACACAGGTGAATTACTCTTTTAAAGATTTAGAACAAGAGAGGGTGTAATCTTGATGCAAATAGAACAGTTTTTGGATCAGCATTGCTGATCCTTGCCGCTTGCACTACTCTGAGATTGCTCTCAACTTCTGCTGCAATTTATCATTTAGTTTAAACTGATGTGTAACTCTGGTGTATCTGAGAAACTATTTCCTGGCCTCAGTGTAAGAACTATTCACTTTTGCACAAAACAAACAAAAAATCGCAATCTCAGGCCGAGTTTCTTTTTTGCCTTTGGCCATGAACTTCATTTTGTACTTTGCTGGATCTGAACTAGGACAAAGAACTTCTGTAAATTATTTTCATTAAAATATCTTTGTTCTTTCTGAAATTCAACCAGCTTCCTTCAAAACATGATTTATATCAAGACATTACTCATGTGTTTCCAAGTGTTGCAAAAAGTATTAGATGTGGAGGAGTATTAACAACAGAAGACAAAGTGAAATGTTGTAGATCATGTGCACTTATGGAAGTGACATTGATTGTAATTTTAGGTGTGACAAATTTACTCTATTCTCTAGGACTATAAACAGAGACTGGTGCAACCATTACTCTGTACTGTGACTGCTGCTTGACAAAGTGAATGTTAATGTTAAGCTTCTAAGCGGTGCAGGTAACATCATGTCACCTCCATTCATAAAGTTGTTCCAGATTGGATTTAAACTTTAGCAGAAGCAGCTGACTCCATGACCTAAAGCTGAACAGGGTTTAGAGCTTGATGCAGCTCATGTTGATAATTTAAAAATGCTGTCCTATAATTTAAATCACAGTCATTACTGTGATCAATTTAATAAGATTAAAAAATCTAACTGCACTTTCAAATAAATTGGAATAATCATATAAAGTTGTCAGCTGCCCAGCCTTGTGAGACCTATTGTTCCTGATTCTCAGGTGTGATGGTCCTGGCTACTCATGACTTCTGTAACATAAACCCTCATTATCTTTAATGCAACAGTTGATGACAGATGCAACATTGCACAATACTTCTGCCAGAGTCCCAGTCAGACTCCTGTCTCAAGTATTGTGTTTCAACCATCACACCTCGGAAAAGATATATTGATCTCGGTGGGAAAGCCGCATAGGTTCATCAGAATGATAAGCCTAATGTAATAAACTCTGGGGAGTTGATAGTACCAATGGAAAATGGCTGTATCAATGACTGGCCAGTCTAGAACTGGAGTCAGAATCTCAGGACTAGACAGAATGAGGAAAATATTCACTTGGAATGTTGTGAATCTTTGAATAGAGGGAAGTGTCTGCTGTATGTTATTCATTATGTTCAAGACTGGAATAGAAAGATGTTTGGATATTGTGGAAATTAAAGAATATGGAGATTAGGCAGGAAAGGTGGAAGACAAAACATCATTTTTTTGAATGGTAGAGCAGGTTTGAGGTACCATATGGTCTACTCCTTCTCCTTATGTTCTTGTGCTGTTCTGACAGATTGCTGATATTCTCCTGACTGTAAAAGCTTGAGCAGATGATCTACATGAAGAGTTGAAAATATTATGAATATTTAATATTGCAAATAAGGATAAACTATTCACTTTGGTTGAGGAATCATGAAAAAGGGTAATGGTATTAATCAAAATTAAAGAATTTTTGGCACGCCAATTGGAAAACAAAATCATCCAAGGAGTTGTAAAAATCTTTAATTCCCTTTCCTCAAATGAAAAATTGGGACTTTCAAGACTACGCTGAATAGATTTTGTTGGGTGAAGGTGTCAAGGGATCTGGCCCAAATTTGGCTAAATGGAGTTGGCATAGACATTCACCATGATCTGACTGAATGATGAAGCAGGTTCAAGGAGCTGACTGCCCCTACTTGTTCCTGTGTTCCCACACAAGGTGCTGCATCTCATAGACACGCTGTCAAAGACAGAGTTTTCATTGGGGGTGGTAGCAATACAAATATTGTTGTTAGTTGGGAGAGGCAATGATCTCCCCTTCCAGATGCACACAGATCAATTTGTAACTCCTTTGAGCTTTGTGTATGAGTCCATCTATTGGTACAGCAATACTCATCCTTTAACCTTCACATCTGCAAACATTTACCAATCATTGGGAAACATCAAACTCAAAACTCTGAGGCTGTAAGAATAGATTTTTAAATCCCTTTGAGGACAGTTTTGTTTTTGCATACTCAATCTTCTTGCTACGCAGTTTAAAGGGGCAGATTCCACAAAACAAAGAACCCCAAGGCATTTCACAAATGTCACTTCCTCAAGACCCTGTGCAAAATCCTAAATAATCCCTATCATCTTGCATAATTCATTGTTTTTCTAGTATAGAATTCTAAAGTATTGATCACAATCACGCATGCAGAAATGAAGACGAAAAACTAATTAAGAAGTAATTATGTCGTGGCTTCAGATCAATGTAGTTCACAACAGTTTTTGTGCAAGTCTGTTTTATTGAATACAGCAACATCAGTTCTCAGCAACAATTTTAATGGATAAGATCAAACTGGGTGAAATATTGGCAGCCAATAGTACTCTATTAACTTCTCACAAGTAGGTTTAATTGATGTTAGACTCTCTGAAGGTTTCCACACTTTAGTGGCATGGCAGCAGTCACTGAGATGAAGAGAAATTTCTTCACTCGGAGAGTGGTGAGTCTGCAGAATTCTCTACCACAGGAAGTGTTGAGGCCAAAACTTTGAATGTTTTCACTAAGGGCTTACATATAGTTCTTAGGACTAAGGGATCAAAGAGTGTGGGGAGAAAACAGAAACGGTGACACAGTTGGATGTTCAGTCATGATCATATGAAATGGCAGAGCAGGCTACACCTCATATCTTCAATATTTCTACATCATATGACCTCTGTGTTAGTATATGATGGAATCTCAATGTCAAGAAAATTGTGATTGTTTGATTACGAATGCATGATGGAAATCAAGAAACTGGTATTCAAAAAATCATCTCGCAAATTCTAAATCAGTTGCAATTCTCCAAATGTAGAGGATCCTTTCAGGCAGTCCCTGACAGTATTATAGGGTACAGCTCTCTCAGATTCACTGTGGGTCCACCTTAACATGGCTAACTGTTAACGGCCCTCTAAAATTAGTCACGCACTTGTCAAGAAGGCAACTTATCATCAAATTCACTGGGGCAAGAAGGGATGGGTATAAAATATTGGTTTTCCCAAAGTTACCATCCCATGAGTGAATAAAACTAAAATTGCATTTTTCAAAAAAATGTGTCACAGAAAAACTAAACAACAGAAGATTTCAGTGATTCCATTCAGTGTATATTCCTTGTGAGTTTCAGATCAAACAAAGATAAATCTTTAAACTTTGTTAAGATGTGGGCGTTGCTGGCAAGGCCAGTGTTTAATGACTATTCCTAGTTATTCTGGGAGGTGGTGAGGTGCTACCTTTTTGAACCACTGCAGTCCATGTGGTTTTAATAAGGAACACCATGATTTTGACCCGGAGACAATAAAAGAATAGCAAAACTGTATCTCAATCAGGAAAGTGTGTTATGTGGAAGGGAAAGTGTAGGTTGTGGTGTTCCCACGTATCTGCTACTTTTCGCCTTCCCAATAGTAGAGTTATGAATTACGAAGTCACTGTCATTGGAGCCTGGGTGAGTTGCTGCAGTATGTCTTGTAGATGGTACACAGTGCTACCAATGTGTAATGGTGGAAGACTACTTTGTCCCAGTTGTACTGAGCTCTGGTTCATGTAGTGATTTTAATGGCTCAACAATTTAAAGTGAAAAGAACTTTCAGCAGACGCATATGACTATGGCAAGCCACAAGAGTATTCTGTAACTTACAAATGCATTTTTCCAAACATTCCCATTTTCTTTAAAAAAAACGCCAGACACTATCATTTGCAATTGAATGGTCAATGAAGAAAATTATCATTCATGAAGGAAAGCAATGTTATCATTCTCAGCAGGTCTCCTTCTGTTTGTCCCCTCACACACATCAATCTCAAAAGTGTTCAGATTTTTTAATGGCACATGCGTGAGTTGATGTTAGCAGTTCATTGGTATCTGTTCGTTCCTGGGTTGGTGTTAGTTCCATGGAGAAGTGTCATTTGCATGGGAGTACTTGCTTAGAGCAGGATGCTTGTCTTTCAGATTCAATGTCTCTGCTGGGTTAATGGCTCCTGTCCATGCTGAGACGCTATGGTTAGTCGCTTTGAATGAAAGCTGCTTCTACATCTGTGCCCAATACCACTGCACATCCTTCTCAGTGAGCTAGGAGAGAAGTTCACACTCTGATGGCAAACTAGACAAGATCTTTGTTCGGTCTTTCATGAATGCTACAAATTTTTGCACCACTTTTACCAGACTATTTGCTCCACCTCTGCTGCATCTTGTCAAAATCTAGTCAAAGTCCCTTTGCTTTCCATGCATGACCAATTGGCATGATTTCAGGAATCAATTCAATTACGTCATTTTCTTGTTCACCTTCAGGTTCATCTGGAGAAGTTTGGAGAAGTTGCACTAAATTCTGACATGGTCTTTGACAACTTCTTCCATCATATCTCTGCATTTATAGATGAGCAGATCACCCACAATAGCTTCCATCCAGGAAGATCACTGATTATCTCATACTGTCTGCATTGATATTCTTTTAGAGCGGTGAAATGCCAAATGGCATGTACAGCTATCAATATCTTCTGAATGGTGTTTAGAATTTAATTAGAATGTTGTTGCTTTCATCCAGCTTCACTGGACAGGAGCCTTCCTTCATAGCAAAGTGAAATAAAAACCATTGCTTTGGTATGTTTTGGGAAAATATCTTCAATGGATGGTATGTGATAAGGGGAGCTCTTAAAAGCTTTATTTGGGATCTGCGCATGTTCTCAGCTTTCCAGCTTGTTTCACCGCTCCAATACTGTGAACGTAATCTGCAGGAGTCGCCACTTTATTGATTACTCCTTTCTTTACCAACTTCTGTAACTTGTCTTCCAACCAGACTTGAGGCCAGCTGGAACTCACCTTAGTAAATATTGTATGGGTCTTACATTTTCATCCATTTCAGATTTGTTCAGACACAGGACATCCAAGACCTCATAAAAACTTGTAATCTTAGACAACATGTAAACTTTGTGATTTTCTCGGATTTTTTCGACTGCCATTGACTTCTCAGACTGTGAACTGCTGCAAATCTCTTTTGGAGAACCTAATTTACTCTTCTAAGATTTAGTCAGAAGTCACGTGACACCAGGTTATAGTCCAACAAGTTTATTTGAAACCATGAGCTTTAGGAGCACTGTTCCTTCATCAGGAGAAGTGATTTCACCTGACAAAAAAGCAGCACTCTGAAAGCTTCTGATTTTAACTAAACCTGTTGGAATATAACCTGGTATTATGTAACCTCTGACTTTGTCCACCCCAGTCCAACACGGGCACCTCCACATCATTCCAAGATTTGGACTTGCTTTAGCTGAGATGTTGGATTCTACTAAATGTTGACTCTCTGGGGCTGCAGACCTTCATTCTTCTCATTGGATTAGGTTCTCAGCTTCGTTTGGGATGGGTATTGTTCCATTATATAATCTCAAATTTACCTTTGAGGACTTCATTTTCAGGTCTCCATCTTGAGCCACCGTGTACAGATCTGCGATGCTCATGATGTTGCAGAAACATTGGTGTTTTTACAATTCACTTTGTACTCTTGTTCCACAGTCACCATGCTAACAAGTACAAACTAATGATCACTTTTCAGTCTGATGATGCCAACCTATTAAATGATGTGGAGTAGCATTCCCACCTTTTTATTTTCTGTCCAAGGTCCGTGCACAGCATGGATTTTCAGAACTGTAAGTCAATGCTGTGAGCAATGTAAGTACACTAATCAACATGCACAGAAAGTCAGAACAGCTCCGCACACAGCTCAGAGGGAACGTTGGTGTTTCATCAGATTCATCATCTGACATCTCTTCAGTAGTCATCTTTATGGGCAGGCTTTGTTTCTTCCTAGCTAGGATCATATATACAACATGATTCAGCTGCATGTAGTTTGAGCATTGCTATCTCACACACTGGACACACTTCCATTTTATCTGTATGATGTCTTCTCCAACACGAGGATCGGTGCTGGGTCCACTGCTTTTTGTCATTTATGTAAAAGATTTGGATGTGAACAAAGGAGGTATGGTTAGTAAGTTTACAGATGACACTAAAATTGGAGGGGTAGTGGATAGGAAAGAAGGTTACCTCAGAGTACAACAGGGTCTTGATCAGATAGGCCAATGGGCCGAGGAGTGGCAGATGGAGTTTAATTTAGATAAATGTGAGGTGCTGCATTTTGGAAAGGCAAATCAGGGCAGGACTTATACACTTAATGGTAAGTTCCTGGAAAGTGTTACTGAACAAAGAGATGTTGGAGTGCAGGCATATAGTTCCCTGAAAATGGAGTAACAGGTAAACAGGATAGTGAAGAAGGTATGTGGTATGTTTGCCTTCATTGGTCAGTGCATGGTGTATCGGAGTTAGGAGGTCATGTTGCAGCTGTACAGGACATTGTTTGGGCCATTTTTGGAATACTGTGTGCAGTTCTGGTCTCCCTGCTATTGAAAGGATGTTGTGAAACTTGAAAGGGTTCAGAAAAGATTTACGAAGATGTTGCCAGGATTGGAGGGTTCGAGCTATAGGGGGAGGCTGAATAGGCTGGAGCTATTTTTCCTGGAGTGTCGGAGGCTGAGGTTTGACCTCATCAAAATATATAAAATCATGAGAGGTATGGATAGGGCAAATAGACAAGGTCTATCCCTCAGGTGGGAGAGACCAAAACTAAAGGGCACAAGTTTAAGTTGAGAAGGAAAAGATTTAAAAGGGACCTAAATGGCAACTTTTTCACACAGAGGGTGGTGCTTGTATGGAATGAGCTGCCAGAGGAAGTGGTAGAGGCTGGTACAATTCCCACACTTAAGAGGCTCCTGGATGGATACACAAATACAAAGGGTTTAGAGGGATGTAGACCAAATCCAAAATAGGAAGTTTAATTTCTTCCTGTCAGCTCTTAGATTTACTCATATAGATTCCTATGTTTCAAGGCCTTTTCCACCCAAGCCTTCTTTAAAGATTCACTATCATCCCCAAACCTTACGGTCATGTTGACTACTGCGATGTGATGTTTCTTTTTGAAGCTCAGATCAGTATTCCAAAGATGATCTTCCCCATCCCTTAGCCATGGCTCAACATAGAGGGTCCAATTGTATTTTCCAACATATTCTTGTAGTTTGGCAACAATTCAATCATACCTCATCATTTTTGTGTTCTTTACAAATGGCAAAGTCTTGAAATGGATGATATAGTTTCCATTGGGGACTTGCATGTCCTTCACTCCTTCTGGGTTTAGGCCTACCTCTTTTTTATGTTCTCTTGCTAAGATATAAGTTACAATGGTACAATAAACCATAAATAAGTCTTGATGACTTAATATTGTATATTGATTGTATGAAGAGCTAGAGATCATGTTATTCCTGAAATAGCTGACACCAACTCCTTGCTAGGGTAATGTAATCCACTTAACCATTTCCCAATATCTCCATCCACTGTAGGTGATAGTTGGATTGACACCTGTAATTGGTTCCATATCTGGTTGTTCTTCGGGGTCAGTACTCACTGAAGGGAGATTCATTTTCTGCTCAAAAGAATAGTTCTCTCCCTGTTTTAAGATCTTAAGCTCTCTCAATTTCTTAATGATATCTAAGTTGTTGACCTTTGAGAATTGATCCCTAGAAGCTTGCAAAAATTCTCTCTTTCTAATGACAGCAATTGGGATCTGCACTTTCAGTTCCAATAACAAGAGTCTTCCATCCCTATTTTGGGCAAAATTCCATCTGTCATATGCAGTGGAAAATGGAGATATTGTTTAGTGGCTTTTCTAATAATTAAAGCCAGGTTATGTATAGTGTTCTGGGAGGCTGCAGTCAGAATAAGATTCCAATGAAGTTTAATAATGACATGTGATTTGATGATCTCAATCTTTCTTTTGTTTAGAGGGGAATTGAATCTTAAATTTTTTACATTCTTTTGTTGTCTGTTCCTTCTGTCATTAATATAGGCAACGTGGTATGGTGACTTAAACCTTCTCACTGTCTTTCTTTTGTTCGAAATACAGTGACAATAAATGACTGTTCTAACTGTTCAGTATTCTAAATTGATGAGCCAGGCAGTTAGAGAGCTATTAATAACCACAGTAGTTTGTAATAGATCCAAAGCTATATTAAATAGTATAGAAGATAAAGAGACCCATTTTAAACTCCTCTCTGATTCTTAATCAGATTGTTTTTTGAACATTACCCTCAATGATTGTTGAATTATTGGTATAAAAATCAGTAATCAGTTGTATAAATGATTTGGGCAGATCTTGAAGAGCCCTTGTTAGATGTTTGTGACAAATGGTGTCAAACGCCTTATCCTGATCACTAAAGACAATTGCCAGGCCCTTTTTATTCCTTTTTACACCCTGGTTGATGTTACTTGAGATTGTGATGTTCGCTCTGCAACCAGGGGTCAATGCAAAAAGCAAAAGAACCGCGGATGCTGTAAATCAGGAACAAAAACAAAGTTGCTGGAAAAGCTCAGCAGGTCAGACCCTTTCTGAGGAAGGGTCACCGGACCAGAAACGTTAACTCTTTTTTCTCCTCCACAGATGCTGCCGGACCCGCTGAGCTTTTCCAGCAGCTTTGTTTTTGTTGTTGTTGTTAATGCAAAAAGCCCTTTCTGCCAAGCATTTACTTGTAAACAGATCTCCTACAGATCTCCTCCTAACTACAGATCTCCTGGGCATGATGCTGGGAAAATACAAAGCAGAATAGGGCCTACAGTGATGGGCCTCCAACTTTCAATATTTTTCAGGCTTTCCTACTCTTTGGATTTAGGAATTTAGACTGCTCAACTTATTTTGAGTTAGTCCAGGATTGTACATGATTTGTGCCACAGTAAAAAAAGATGGGGCAAGCGCATGGTGTCTTTGGAATGTGTGACTCAGCGATCCTCCTGCTTCCTGCCATCTCAGCCTGACACACTTTGGGAGTCCACCTCTAATATTGCCTTCTTTACCTCTTCTTCGTCAGTGGGGCACATTAATTCTCCTTCCTCCCCCTTCCTATAAATTTTGAGAAATGAGCTATGTTTACCTTATTGCTCAGCACTGACAATTTTGTGTGAAATTTAATTCAAGTTCCTCCTTTGAAAGAGGTTATAGAGATATAGCCAGAGATTCCACAATCTGGCAGGCTAACTGGTCTTTACTAACATAATATCCGAGTTTCTCTGAATAGTTGCTTTTACTTCACCTACCACCATATAACTTTAACCCTCTTTCTATCACTCCTAGAATTCTTTGATCCTTGGTTCTTCAATCAAGAATCCATTCTCTTCAAATCATGCCCAGAAACCAAAAGGTTGCTGACACACTCAATGAACCCTAGACCCTGCTCAAAAAACCCTCTGACCTCAGGGTTTCCCTATCTAACAAATAGTTCATCAGCTTCATAAGATGTTCATTAATTTCCTGATGTTTGGGGAGACTGGATGGTGTTTGAATACATTTCTTCTGAATTAGGGATTGTCCCTCCTGAGTCCCAGCATCTTCATGAGGATCTGCCTCCAACAAGCCTTTTCCAACTTTTTCAGAATGCAGCAGCCTGCACCGATCAGAGATTTTCTCAGATGTCTTACTTTTGAGGATGTTCATGATCTCCTTGTTAATAAATTTGCACCCCACAAAACTTTGTTCTAATTGAAGGGATGGTTGTACTTTTTCCACTGTCCATACCTCACCTCTTCTTTCTGGTTTAGAATCCACCCTGCCTACCTCGAAGGGCTTTGGGCTCTGCCATTCTGGCTGCCTATGGCGTCCAAGGTGAAGGTTAAATGTAAGGTTGAGTTTACACATAGAGCACCCGTAGGTTCCTAGTTGTTTAGCTGAGTGTCTGCCATCACATCTGGGGAAACAACTTGCAATGGAGGGGTAAAGCCCATTTATGGGGTTATGGATCATGGCCTCTTTCACCTCAGTTTGGTTGCAAGTCTGTTCTACTACAATTGGTTTTAAATAAGTCATAATTTCAGATGTTTCTTCACCATCTTCTGAATACTTTGTGCCCTCATCTCTAAGTTTATTATAATAGAAGGTTCATGTCTGTATTGTAGCTTCATGCTCTGCTGGTAAGTACCACACCCCATCACCTTCCATAGTGTTAAAGCCCACACCTACCAGCACATTGGACCCTCTGGGCCTGACTCTGGAACCTGGCTTGTGTAGGATACAGAAAACTGTCTGTGAGATCTCCATCATGTCTCTCCACTTTGTGGATGGCAGCTTTCTTCCTGATATTGATGGACTTATTGGACTCTACCTGGTATCAGCACTCTGCATGATTACTGTCACATATGATATGGTGGGGGGTTTCTCTTCCAAGACTTTTCTCAAATGGACTGAAGTTGATCTTTGCAACCCAGCATTTGAAGCACTCTTTATGGTAATACCCAAAACTATTGAGGATTGTGGTCTTTGTGGATACATGGCCATCTCGTGTTCTCTCTCAGTTAGTTGATTTGGCCAGCCAGTAAAATATTGCTGCTGTTATCAGCCAAGCCAGTGAAGATACATGACCATCAAGGTGATTAACCAAAACCCACCAGGGCAACTAATCAGGCAAGGCATCCATTAGGAGAACTAACCAAGGGAGTCATTGTTATTACATAAAAATAATCTAAACTGGAAGCATCTTTCAGCAGAGGTCACATGGCTGTGGGAAGATGCAAGTGTACCATGTCTTTGAACGCAGAGCAGAGAACAGTACAGCACAGGAACAGGCCATTCAGCCTACAATGCCTGTGCCAGCCATGATGCCATTCTGGACTAATCCCATCTGCCTGCATCTGGTCCATATCTGTCTATTCCCTGCCTGTTCACATGTCTGTCCAAATGCCTCCTAAATGTTGCTATTGTATCTGCTTCTACCACTTCTACCACTTCCCATAGCAGCATGTTCCAGGCACCAGTAAAAATCTTGCCTCGAACATAACCTTTAAACTTTACCCTCACCTTAAACCTATGCCGCTAGTAATTAACATTTTGACCTTGAGAAAAAGGTCTGACTGTCCACCCTATCTATGCCTCTCATAGTTTTATATCCCTCTATCAGGTCACCCTTACCCACCACCAATCTAGTGAAAACAATCCAAGTTTGTCCAATCTTCCCTGATAGCTAATACACTCTAATCTGGGCAACATTTTGATAAATCCTTTTTGCATCATCTCCAAAGCCCCCATATCCTTCCTATAGTGTGGCAGCCAGAATTGCACACAATACTCCAAATGTGAATTAATTAAAGCTTATATAGAACTAACATGACGTGCCAATTTTTTATACTCAATACCCCTCAATGACCAATGAAGGCTAGCATGCCACATGCCTTATTTACCATCTTATCTTTTGTGTTGCCACTTCAAGGGAGCTATGGTCTTAACACCCCAAGATCCCTCTGTATACCAATGCTCCTCAGGGTTCTGCCATTTCCTGTATACTTTCCTTTTGATTTTGACCTCAAAAAATGTATCACCTCACACTTCTCCAGATTAAATTCTATCTGCCATTTCTCTAAACATGTATATCTATATCCTGCTATATCTTTTTATCCTCCTCACTACAACTCCACCATTTTTCATGTTGTCTACAGGCTTACAAATCAGGCCACCTACATTTTCATTCAAATCATTTATACATGTCACAAACAACAGAGATCCCAACTTTGATCCATGTGGAACACCATTTGTCACCGATCTCCTGTCTTCAAAACAACTACACTTTGTCTCCTATGCGCAAGCCAATTCTATCTCCAACTTACAAACTCATCATGGACCCAATGTGATTTAATCATCCGGACTAGCCTACCATAAGGGAGGTTGTCACATGCTTTATTAAAGCCCATGTAGACAACATCCACTGTCTTCCCTCTTCAACCATCTTCATCACTTCCTCAAAAAAATCAATCAAATTTGTAAGACAATTCTCCCCTGCACAAAACCATGCTATCGCTAATAACTTCAAATGTGAGTAAATCCTGTTCCTAAGAATTTTCTCCAATAATTTCCCTACCGCTGATATAAGGCTCACCAGCCTATAATTCCCTGGATCATCCCTGTTTCCCTTCTTAAACAATGGAACAACATTGGCTCTTCTCCAGTCTTCTGAAACCCCACCTGTGACTAAAGAGGATACAAAGATCTTTGTCAAGGCCCCAGCAATCTCCTCCCTTGTGTCCCACAGTATCCTGGGATAAATCTCATCAGGTCCTGATGAGTTTTCTAACTTCAATTTTCAACCCAATACCTCCTCCTCCGTAATATCGACATACCCTAGAAAATCAACACACCCCTCTTTAATTTCACCATTAAACCCTTTGTCCATGACTAGACTCATCCTTTTTCTGGCTACTCTCTTGCACCTAATTTACATGGGAAATGCCTAGGGATTCTCCTTAATCCTACTTGTCAAGGACATTTCACGTCCCATTTTTGCTCTTCTAATTTGTTATTTAAGTTCTTTCTTGCTTCCTTTCTATTCTTCAAAGGCCTTGTCTGATTTCAGTTACCTAAACCTTACTCGTGTTTCATTTTGCTTTTTGACTAAACTTTCAATATTTCTTGTCATCCAGGGCTCCCAAATCTTGCCATCCTTATTTTGCATCCTCACAGGAACATGCTGGTCCCAAACTCTGATCAACTGGCCTTTAAAAGACTCCCACATGTCAGATGTGGATTTAATCTCAAACAGCCATCCCCAATCTAATTGCTCCAGTTCCTGCTTAATAATGCTGTAATTAGCCTTCCCCCAATTTAGTATAAGTACTGGAGGACCAGTTTTATCCTTATCCATAAGCAGTTTTAAAATTTGCAGAATTATGATCATTTTTCCCAAAATACTCCCCCAGTGAAATTTTGATCATCTGGCCAAGCTCATTCCCCAATGCAAGGTCCAGTATGGCCTCTTCCCTAGTTTGACTGTCTATATATTATTTCAAAAAACCCTCCTGGATGTACCAAACAAAAACTGCCCCATCTAGGACTCTGGGTCTAAAGAAGCCTCAGATCTAGTTAAAGTCATCCTCTATAACAGTCATGATATTTTTACATCTTTCCATGATCTGCTTTCATATCTATTCCTCTGTATCTCATTGGCTGATGGGAGGCCTTTGGTATAGTCATAGCACTTATTCCTGACCTCTACTTATATGGCCTTGCTGGATGACCCCTCCAAGATATCCTCTCTTAGTGCAGCTGTGACATTCTCCTTAATCAGTAATGCAACTCCCCACACTTTTTACATCCCTCACTGTCATGCCTCAAAAATGTAAATCCTGAAATGTTGAGCTTCCAGTCCCGCCCTACTCTCAAACGAGTTCCTGTAACGGCTACAACAAACTTCCTTATCCTAAGGAAGCTCTAAGCCCATCTGCTTTACCTGCTATACCCTTTACATTAAAATATATACAGTTCAGACTGCCAGTCCCACTGTGTTCATTAATCTGGCCCTGCCTGTTCTTCCTATTAGACTTACTTGATTTACCTTCTCCTCAATCACTCAACATGTTCTGGTTCCCAACCCCCTGCCTGTCTTATAAATGTGTTTTTCCCCTACAATCCCCTTGACTGTTGTTGAGTGGCAATCCTTGATGCTGTTGAACACCAAGGAGAGATGGTTGGATTCTTTCTTGTTGGAGATGCTCATTGCCTGGAACATGCAGCATTGATACAACATGTCACTTGTGAGACGAAGACTGAATGTTGCCTAGGTCTTGTGAGAAGTGGCAATGGATGTCTTCTCTATCTGTTGTGTTTTTTATGGTACACAACTTTACACAATCATCATGACATCCCTACTGCTGACATTGTGATTGAGGGAAGGTCTTTAATGAATCGGCAGAAGTGGTTTATCATGTGACATTACCCTGAGGAGCTCCTGTGGAGGAGGCATGGAGGTTCAATGGTTAGCACTGCTGTCTCACAGTGCTAGGGACCCAGGTTCAATTCCAGCCTCGAGCGACTGTCTGTGTGGAGTTTGCACATTCTCCCTGTGTCTGAGTGGGTTTCTTCCAGGTGGTCCGGTTTCCTCCCACAATCCAAAGGTGTGCAGGCTTGGTGGATTGGCATGGTAAATTGCCCATAGTGTCCAAGGATGTGCAGGCTGGGTGGATTAGCCATGGGAAATGTGGGGTTATGGGGATAGGGTGAGGGACTGGGTCTGGGTGGAATGTTCTTTGAAGTGTTGGTGCAGACTTGATAGGCCAAATGACCTTTTTCTGCACTGTAGGGATTCTATGAGATGTCCTGGAGCTGAGATAATTGACCTCCAGCAAGCACCACCATTTTCCTTTGAAAGACTTTCTCCGTGCTTCCCATTTGCTCGGGCTGCTTGGTGCCATATCAAACAAACGCTGTATTGATCTTAAAATCGTTCACAATATCTTTAATTCTGGAGTTCAGTTGCTTTGGTCATGTTCGGACCAAGGCTGTAATGAGATCAGTAGTTGAGTGGCTCTCATAGATTCCAATTGAGCATCAGTGAGCAAGTTATTACTGAACAAGCACCACTTGATAACACTGTTGACAATCATTTTCAGCACTTTGTTGGTGATTGAGACTAGACTGTGGGACCAGTAATTGTTCGAGTCGGATTTGTCCTGATCTTTTCAAGGAGAACATAACTAGATAATTCTCCACATTGTCAGATCAATGCCAGCATTGTAGCTATACAAGAACAGCTTGGTCATAAGTGAAGCTAAATTCTGAAGAACAATTTGCCTTTGTCAGGAGGTTTGGATATTGCCACATTCTGTAGCATTTGCAGTACCTCATGCATTCAGCCCTTTCTTGAAACCCTGTGGAATTAATTGAATTGACTGAAGACTGGCATCTGAGATGCTGGTGGCTTCAGGAAGGGGCTAATGTAAATCATCCTCTCAGCACTTCCCGCTGAAGATTGTTGCAAACACACTCAAACATGGTTCCTACATCAGTGAGGAAGTCAATATTCCTCTTCCTGTGTTGATCTATCTACTCTAATCTACTCAAAACATGTCTGTACCTGAGCCTATGTACCATAGTTTCATCTATCCCTAACTGGTATAGGCCCAAGGAGTTACGAAGTGATTGGGGCTGACATACACACCACCATGGTTTATGGTCTTTACAAGTTCAACTTAGTAAAATTATCTAGAGGACAGAAGAAACAAATCCTAGCTGAGTCGGCCATAATTTTAAAAAAGACAAAGTTACGAACTCTTCTTAATGCACACAGCACTCAGAACAAGGGAGACAATCTAAAGGCACAAATGGTGATGTATGGAAATGATCAAATTGCTATTACAGAAGCATGGTAGCATGGTGACCATGACTGGGAACTGAATATTCAGGATATTTGATGTTTAGGAAGGACAGACAAGAAGGATAAGGAGGTAGATAATAAGGGATGAAATCAGTACATTACTAAAGAGCAAGGGACAGCAAATGTTGTTTGGAATTACTTTCGGCCACCAAATAGTGTGGTCATGTAGGGCACAATATTATTCAGCAGATGAGAGCAACTTGTAACTTGGACAGTCCATTGAGCATGGGGATTCCAATCTGCATATAGACCGAGTAAACTAATAGTGTACCAAAGCTGTGGAGGACAAGTTTCTACAGTGTGTTAGGAATGGTTTTCTAGAGCAGTAGTCTGAGGAGCCAACTAGAGGACAGACTCTTTTTTTTAGATCAGGTGCTATGTAATGTGAAAGAGCCAATGATAATTTTGTTCTATGGGAATCTTTAAGGATGAGTGACAGCAATATTATAGAATTGGACATTATGTTTGAAAGTGAGGTGCTTCATTCTAAAATAAGGGTTTTACAAGTGAATAAGGGAAATTATGAAGACAGACCCAAGGCACAAATTGACTGAGCTGGATTGGGAAAATACATGAAACTGAATGATTGTTCATTGCTTGTGCACAGTCTTTAACGAACTGTTCCATGGTTTAGGTAATTACACATTCTTTCAAGAGTTAAAAATTCAAAATTGTTCAGTCAATCATGGCTAACAAAGCAAGTTGAAGAGTGTATAAGACTGGGGGGAGAAAGTTCATAAAAAGGCAGAAATAGTTATAAATTTAGCTATAAGTTAGTTATAAATTAAACCCCGGATGGTCTAGTGGTTAGGATTTGATGCTCTCAGCACTGCATCAGGGGTTAGATTCCCAGTCTGGGAATTATGTTCTTATGGAGTTAGTTAGGCCACAGATTAACCATGACATCATTTGGGAGTGGGACAGGGTCAAGGGGCTGAATGGCTGCCTCTATTCCCATATAAATATGAGCAGGTGACAGTGTAGTAATCATCCAGAACCCCAGGCTCATATTCTGGGGACATGGGTTTATATCCCACAGAGGCAGATGGTAAAATTTGAATGAAATAAAACAAAACCTGAAATAAAACACTAGTCTAATGAGCACCATGTAACTATGTTGATTGTCGTAAAAAACATTCTGTTCACTAATGACCTTTATGAAGGGAATCCATCGTCCCCTGCGACTTGTGACTCTAGTTCTACTACAAGAGGGTTAAATTTCAAATGCCATCTTGGCACTAAGCCAGCGATACCCACATCCCATGAATGACTTTTTAAAAAATTTATTTAGAATGTTATTGCCTAATCATTAATCCTTATCCTCTTAAAAATGTTTTATATCTTCCTACATAAGTTCCTAAAAAGCTTTCTATCACCTTCAGCTACATTATCCCCATAATACTTCCTGTCATTGGTAATCAAGATCTGCCTTCTTGACCAGCTCAATCTTTTGGATGTAGGTATTGCTGCAATACCATTAGGGAGGGAGTTCCAAGATTGTGGCCCATCAACACTGAAGGAATGGCGATACATTTCCAAATCAGGATGGTGAGTGGCTTGGCGGGAAACTTATAGGTAATGGGGTTCCCATGTATCTTCTGCCCTTGTCCTGCAAGATGGAAAAGGTTATGGGTCTGGAAAGTGCTCTCCTTGGTGAATTTTTGCAGTGCAGCTAATGTGCTTTACTCCTGGTACATTGTGGAATTCTCTACTGCTTCCAGTATTCGATAATGGATAAAGGATATTTGATATTGTTCTCTTGTAGTGATTTATAGCTTTTAATGCTTATACAGAGTGATTTAGATCAGAAGTATTTCCTGTACAAGCTCAGTTGCCTGGATGGCTGCTTTACATTGTAGTCTGTTACCAACACCCACAACCCGAGCTACAAATCTACTCCAAACCTGTGTTACCAACTGCATGGATACGATACCTGTACCTGCTGTGACCATGAGATATTCTCCTTCTGCTTTTTCACATAGAGGGTGTATGGAGTGAGCTGCCAGAGGAAGTGCTGGAGGCTGGTACAATTACAACATTTAAAAGGCATTTGGATGGATATATGAATAGGAAGAGTTTAGATGGATATAGGCCAAATCCTAGCAAATGGGACTAGATTAATTTAGGATAACTGGTCAGCATGAATGAGTTGGACTGGGGTGGGGAGGCAGGGGTGTCTGTTTCCATGCTGTACTACTCTAAGAGTCATAGGGTCAATCTCTACTCACCTAAGTTTTGATGACCCTCAGGTTAAACCACCAAAACTTATCTCTCTCTAATGAGAGAGCAGCCCTATCGTCTGGTAACACTATGACATGTTTACCTTTTACAAACCAGCTATTCCCACAAATGCTTAGTGTTGGGTCTGTAGAATTCACAAAAATCATTCCACACGGGTCAAAGCTCCCTGATAAAGTTGGAAAAGCGCAGAAGGTTCGGCAACATCTGTGGAGAGAAGTCAGAATTAACATTTTGGGTCGAATGACTCTTCCTGTTCTGAGGAAGGGTCATTCAACCTGAAACTTTAACTTTGATTTCTCTCCACAGATGTTGCCAGACCTGCTGAGCTTTTCCAGCAATTTCTGTTTTTATTTCAACAGCACAGGAGTGGGTCCTTTGGCCCACAATGTTGTGCCAAAAATGATGCCAAATGAAACTAATCCCTTCTGCCTGCCCTTGCTCCACCTCCACATTGCACATTCATGTGCTTACCTAAAAGTCCCTTAAAAGTTCCTTTTCCCAAAGTAGACCTTTAGAGGGAAAATTCTGTTTCTTTCCTTTCACTTGTGTGTTGAATGTGTCTGTGCATTGAATAAGCGAGTATTTGTGTGTGAGGGTACGTGTCTCAGCCTGTTCATGAGAGTGTGAAACGGTTTGTGTTTTGAGTTCCTTAGATTTGAAACCTTTTACATTTTGATACAATAAACTGTGTGCTAACCAATTCTGCATCATATGGGATATGTTTTCTTTTATTATAAATAAATAGTGTTGGTTTATGAAAGAAGCCTGGTTGATGGATGTTTTTAATTGAAGTCTAATACAAAGGAAGTATACACTTGGCCATGTCAGGAATTGAGTAAAACAATGAAACTTACAATGTGTCCTGTAGAGTGTTGGGACTAGAGAGAGAGAGAGAGGCAGAGAGAGAGAGAGAGAGAGACAGACAGACAGACAGTGCAATCATTCCATCTCAGCTGTAGCTAACTACAGAACAGGCACTGTCCTTAGATAACAAGAAGATTTATTGTATGATAAATACAACTCCTTTTGGTCAGGTATAATGACTGGTACCTTAAGGGACTGGTATAGATCCATCTGCTCCCTTGGAAAATGACAGTGTATCTCACTGTCTCTACCCACAAACTGTGTGTGACATCATTAGCCTCTTTGGAACCATCACCTCAGACAGCAAATGATACATACTTTGCCAGTATGCTTCAGTGGTAGGGGAGCGAATATATAAAGTGATAAATGAGGTCAAGCTGGTTGCTTTGTCCTTGATAATAATGAGCTTCACCCATCCAGGCAACTGAGGAGTATTCCATCACACTCCTAAATTGTACCTTGTGGGCGGGCTGTGGGGATTCAGGGGGTGAGTTACTCATGGCAGTATTCCTCGTCTCTGACCTGTTCTTGCATTCATCGTGTTTAAGAGATGGGTCCAATTCAGATTCTGGCTAATGGTAAACCTGGAATGTTGATACTGGTTTGGTGAATTGATGTTTTGAAGTATTCCTGTTGAGAATGACTTATTATATTAAAACACGCATTAAATACAGTGCCTGTTAAATCATGAATTTGTCAAAATCTGTAGAACACGATTATCTAGGCAGGAACACTTGCAGGATTTTAATTAATTTTTTCATGTATTGTTATCTTATTAACACCACTGCAAACACATGGATAATTATCATGTTAGAAGTCTTGAATATTCTAAAACAGACAGCGATAAAAATAATCTAAATACTTCAGGAGCTTGACAGTAGATGTAAATCGAGTAACTAATTATCTATTAAATCATTGTCTTCCACAAATTTGTTCTATAAGTAACTTTCTACAATAATAAGTATTGTCAGTTTCAAGGTATTCGAAAGCTGTTTAATTACTTTATTAAAAAAGTCTGTAAGATTTCAGAAAATTTGAATAAGCACAACTGGTCAATTGTTGCTGTTAGCAGATGTAATAACAGAGTCAAGCCTCGTGGTGGCTTGAAAGCAAAAAATACAGGACAGTGCACATCTTTCAAATTGGAACTTGATCTTTAACCTTAATAGTACATAGATTGATCAAGTAAGATTTGGATTATTTTGGCCACTGCTTAACGAGAAGTTCCAGCAAATTGGAATGTACATTAGGATTGTTTTATCAGCGTGCAAATCCAAGTTGCATTCAGCAATAATATTCTGCAACAGGTGTAAGAGTGCACTGTAAGAGGCCAGGGAGCTCTGTTTATACCAATTCTTAGGGGTTACTCCAGTCCACATTATTAAAAGTAGCGTCTACTTATTGTGCTATTGAGTATAGCAGTATTGCTGGTAAAATAGTATCAAATGTCCTTAAATGGGCCAGGCTGATTTATTAAGAATGTTGTTAACGATGAAGAACTGTGGTATACACATTTCAGATTACATAACTGGTTCTTCTATGAAAAATTATCCAAAAATACAACATTTATTTTTGAATGCTTATTGTGTTGTTTTGTCAAATTTTGTGTGCTGTAATCTTTGATCATTACTTTTTTCACTTGAGTTAAAAACATACACAATGCATTTTGCCATGTGGGAGCCTGGTACTGCTCCAAGTCTTCCTGTGGCCTCTAGAACTGCACTTAGAAATGAGGACTATGTTGGCTGGAGATGAGAAATGCCCAGTTGAGGACATGTGAATTCTGTGAGAGTAAATAACATTTATTTTATTCACTTGTGGGACGTGGGGGTCACAGGCTGGGCCAGCATTTATTGTGCATACCCAGTTGCCCTTGAGATGGTGGTAGTGAATTGTCTTCTTGAACCGTTGCAGTCTATGTGCTGTAGGTTGATATAGAATGTTGTTGACGAGGGCATTCCAGGAGTTTGACATAGGAACAGTGAAAGCACGGCAATATATTACTAGGTTAGGATGGTGAGTGGCTTGGAGGGGAACTTGCAGGTGGTGGTGTTACCATGTATCTGCTGACCTTGTCCTTCTAGGTGGGAGTGATCATAGATTTGAAAGGTGCTGTTGGAAGAACTTTGGCAAATTTCTGCAGTGCATCTTGTAGATAGTACACACTGCTGCTACTGAGCTTTGGTGGTAGAGGGAGTGGATACTTATGGATGTGGTGCCAATCAAGCAGGCTGCTTTGTCCTGGATCGTGTCAAGCTGCTTGAGTGTTGTTGGAGCTGTACCCATCCAGGCAAGTGGTGAGTATTCCATCACACTCCTGACTTGTGCCTTGTAGATGGTGGACAAGCTTTGGAGAGTCAGGATGTGAGCTACTCGCCACAGTATTCCTAGCTCCTCGCCTGCTCTTGTAGCCACTTTGTTAATGTGGTGAGTCCAGTTGAGTTTCTTGTCAATGATAACCCCCAGAATGTTGGTAGTGGGGGATTCACTGATGGTAACACCATTGAATATCAATGGGCAGTGGTTAGATTGTCTCTTATTGGTGATGGTCATAGCCTGGAATTTGTGTGGCGCAAATGTTACTTACCACTCATCAGCCCAAGCCTGGATATTGTTCAGATCTTGTTACATTTGAAGACGGACTGCTTCAGTAACCGAGGAGTCGTGAATGGTACTGAACATTGTGTAATCATCGGTGAACATCCCCACTTCTGGGCTTATGATGGAGGGAAGGTCATTGATGAAACAGCTGAAGATGGTTGGGCCTAGTACACCATCCTGAGGAACTCCTGCAGAAATGTCCTGGAACTGAGATGACTGATTTCCAACAACCTCGACCATCTTCCTTCATGCTAGATATGACTTCAAGCAGGTCTCCGTTGTCACATGAGGGTAAACACTAATTCCTGAAAGACTTGGCCCTGCCCTAGGTGACTGTGGTGTCAGCAACACCAGTGAGACAGCTGCTACTCCCTTTCAATGAAACACAGAACACAGCCGCTGGGCCCAGGCAGTAGCACTGACCTTCACATAAGGGCAGCACCACCAACACAGGCCCTCGTATCAATGCCTTCTCCTCACTCCAGGATCCTCTCTCCAGGCTGCACTGCTCTCCAAGCTCTTCTCTTCTCCCTTCTCCAGGGTCCTCCTCTTCCTCCCTATGGTTGACAGCCTCCCACTATTCCTCACTCTCAGTCTAAGGGTAGGGACACTACCATTACACAAGAGGAATCCTCAGAAGTGAACAAAATTAAAGGCAGTGAGCATTTATTAAAACAGTGATGAGGGTGGTTCTGCTTTATAAAGGGTTTAGGTGATGAGTTCTAGCTGGGCAGGCAATTGCCTGTTATTGATGGAACCCATACTCAATGAGATCTACAAGGAGATTAATTTGTGATTCCCCCTTGACCTAGCAGGAGTTTTCACACCAGGTCTTGGAGTTGAAAGTACATTGACCTAGCTCACTGCACCTCATAAACATCTCGTCATTATACCTTCTCGTAGGCAAATATTATTGGGTCCTACAAACTGAACAACAAAGTTCCGACAGTGTTCTTGCTATAATGTTTTGTTTAACAAAGTTCTTTGTCAGTTTGCAAGGAGATTATCTGAGTCAATTTTGAATTTGTCTTGAAGATGTTGTTTTTCTAATTCTCAGAAAGGGCTTTCACTTTGAGTGGATCCCAGTTTATTGATTTCCCAGCTTATCTGAAACGTTGAAACACACAGAAGAAGGTCTTTGTAATTGCAAAGAAATTGAGATTATACGATGACATGTCGCAAAATGATTGCTGTATATTTCAGTTTAGTTTCAATATCAAAATTTCATAACATTCCAGTATCATACCGCCATAACATTAATTTAGTGATATGTCATCTCACTCTGACTCACCTGTTTTAAATAAAACATATTCAAACTCAGATAAATCAGCTCTTGAAGGACTTGATAGTAAGCACAATTTACATGACTGTAGGATTTTGATTGTCAAGAGCTAATGAGTATAAACAATGGATGGATTAATTTCTCCATTTCCCACTTTTGGAATATTCAGTGAAAATAAAACCTTAGAATTTAAATCAATGAAAGTACAAGGCAGCAGCATGCAGAATGTTGATTTTTTTTAATGTAAATGGAAGCTGTTTTCTCTTTCAAGTGCTTTAAGCATTATCCGTATGAAACTCTTCTTCATTCTTTCCAGAAAATGTCAATTAAAGTGAAATTGCAAGCTATTAAAAGCTGTTAAGAAAGCAGGAAATCCAAATTAAACAGCTTTAAAAAAGCTGTAACTGAAAAATAAGTGGTAATCTTAATCTTTATATTCAATTGAACAAAGACACAGAGGAATTTATTCTGAATCAACAAAACCATTAGACTGAGAAACCTAGGTGTTCAGGTATGTAGTTTCTTGAAAGTGGCATTGCAGGCAAACAGGGTGGTTAAAAAGGTGTTTCATCCGCTTGCCTTCATTGTTGTGAGCTTTGAGCATGGGTGTTGGGATGTTACGTTGTGGTTGTACAGTGTGTTGGTGAGGCCAGTTTTGGAGTACTATGTATAGTTCTGATCGTCCTCCTAAGTGAGACGAAGGCAGAATGGGTCCTGCAGAAATTTGGTTCAATGTAGGAATTCTGTTTTTAGATCTTTTCCAAGTTCAATTTTAAAGTTTGGGAAAGGATATAGCAGCATTACAGAGCTGTAACTAGTCAGATAATATCCAAAGTGGGACACGAAGGGACAGAGTGTACAGACTTAGAAAATATATCAGCAAGCACGATCAAAGGAGGAATAAACATGATAAAAAGATAAAATTAATAGCTGTTAACTTATAGTTTATTTAATATATACATAAAATATAAATGACTTGTTTGAGGAAAGTGAATACACTGTAGCCACGTTTATTGGATGACATGACAATAGGTGGAACGCAAGTGATGAGGATTACACACAGAGCCTACTGAAGCGGATAGATTAACCAAGTGAGTAAAAACTTGGCCAACGGATCATAAGAGGGAAAATGTAAGGTCATACACATTGGCAGGAGGGAAAGAAGAATATGATATAAATGCAGAAAGACTGCAGAAAGCTGCAGATCAGAGGCATTTTGGAATTCTCAGGCATAACTCACAAAAAGCTAGCATACCTGTTCAGCAGGTAATAGGGAAGGCAAATAGAATGGAATATTATAAAAAACAGATGTTTCCCAAAAACTTTAGTCAGCATTAGTTAGAACTGTAATACTGCAAACAGTTCTGGACACTTATCTAAAGAAGGGTGTATTGGCATTGGAGGCTGCCCAGAGAAGTTTCACTGGATTGGTGCCAAGTGTGGAAGACAGTTCAGTGGTTTGGGCCTATGCTCGTTGGAGTTTAGAGGAATGAAAGGTTACCTTATTAAACATGGAGACTCTGAAGGGGACATATGGAAAGATTGTTACCCCTTGTGGGAAAGTCTAGGACCACAGGACATAATCCCAGTTGTTCTAGAAACTATTAGTCCATTCAGCCCTCACCTATTACTGATTGTCAGCCTGCAGTGGCTCATTCAGCCAGGCCAATTTCATAGCCACTACCCACGAGGTATTCCAGAAAATCAGACCTGAGGAGCTTTGCACATGTGAAATAAAAACTTTTAGCAACCTAATGCAGCACTACTTAATACATACATAATTTACCGAGAAAAACTAGATCATATTTCAAGCACATTCAGACTTTAAATCTTGCAGCTAATCGGTAGTAAAAATAAAGCATTTTTTACAATCATTTGAAATGACTCCACAGAGGCTGATATCCCATCACCGAGTTATCCTTCATTTACACTTGCATTGTACATAACACTAACCCAGCTCCCTCAGGGCCAGCTCTCAAAGTGAACCGAATTCCTGACACTCCTGTTTATATCTGAGCCAGAGCTCCCTGATTGGAACAGCTTAACAGTCCCAATCAGGGAATTCATATTCCATGAGGTTCACCTGGCTGACCTCATTACAATCACTATAATTATCCAAATCAAATATTAATCAGACTGTGAACTCAGACACCAACTGAGATAAATATGTATTTTGAAACTCAGACAAATATTCACATTGACATAGCAACAGCCCTGGAAAATATCAACAAAGATTTCTATTGAATCAGTTGGAACTAGTAACGGCGTATTTTCTAACTCCTAAGTCAGATGGCCTAAAAATCAAAGCAGTCTAGCTAATGGTGTATTTCTTAACTCTTTCCAAGAAGGTATGCCTTTTTTAATTCCAAATTGAAAGAGGAATTTAAAAAAGAATATTATAAGCCTTAAACAGACTTATCCACTCTGAAAGAGGACCTACCATTGCCTACCATCCCAATACTCCAACACTATGGGTTAAAGCCATAAGAAGAACTAAAAATGGATCCGTTTCAGATGGCCTTTCTGAATTTTGGGTTCCTGCCTTGTGAATAATGCCCTGACCCTTCTCCCATTAGCTTTGGACCTATTGGAAATAGGAGCAGGTCTTCTGCAGCCAGATTTTTAGACACTGTAAAGTTTTCCCATCTCTATGAAAATTGGTCCCCAGCAGTCCAATCAAAACTTAAACTCAGAACAATAAAATATCCATTGTGGCATGAAACATGTTTCAGTCATCATAAGAACATCTCACCAAGTATGCTCAGTGGAAAGTGGAAGGATTGCTTTATAAAGCAGGGGACCAGACTAGCAAAGTAAGATCAGTAGGTGGTGCCAAAGATCTTACATAGAGAAAGGTTTTGAAGAAGGGTCACTGGACGTGAAATGTTAACCATGCTTTCGCTTCACAGATGCTGCCAGAACCTGCTCAGTTTCTCCAACAATTTTTACTTTTGGCCCTAGGTAGCGAAATGTATGGGTCTGCTTGGCAATCAATGGATTACAGGCCAGGAATTGATCATTTTTGGATGAAAAAAAATCAAAATATTGTACAGTGAAGTTTATATTTTAGGTCAATATTATGGCCCCAAAGGTTTAAACAGAAGCTGGCTCATGCATCTCAACACTTATGTCTGTACTTCAGATCATCAAGACCAAACACAGCCTTATTAATACATTATTTCATTAGCGATATGATGAAATTTTTAAAAATTTTTTTTATTGACAATAGAGTTTTCTTTAACATAAAAAAAAGAGTGCTCAAGCAGGGAATGAGAGCAAGAAGGGGCCATAAAATGGCATTTGGCAAGTAGGTTTAAAGAGAATCCCAAAGCATTTTATACTTACATTAAAAACAAGGGGATAACTGGGGAGAAGGTAGGGCCACTCAAAAATACAGGACGGAATTTGTCCTTCGAGACAGAGAATATGGATGAGATCCCAAATGAGTATTTTCCATCACTATTTACCCAGGAAAAGGATATAGAGGATATTGAGATTTGTGTGGAGTATGATATTATGCTAAGGCACTTTGAGATCAAGAAGTGGTGTTGGATCTGTCAAAGAACACTAAGGTGGATAAATTTCCAGGGCCCGATGGTATCTACCCCAAGTTACTGAGAGAGACAAGAGAGGAGATTGCTGGGGCTTTAACCAAGATCTTTGTATCCTTGGAGATAGTAGGAACTGCAGATGCTGGAGAATCTGAGATAACAAGGTATAGAGCTGGATGAACACAGCAGGCCAAGTAGCATCAGAGGAGCAGGAAAGCTGACGTTTTGGGCCTCCCGAAATGTCAGCTTTCCTGCTCCTCTCATGATGCTTGGTCTGCTGTGTTCAGACAGCTGTACACCTTGCTATCTTTGTATCCTTGCTAGTCACTGGAGAAGCCCAGAGGATTGGTGAGTAGCTAATGTTGTTCCTCTGTTTAAGAAGGGAAATAGGGATAATCCAGGAAACTACACACCAGTGAGTCTCACGTTGGTGGTTGGGAAGCTCTGGAGAGAATTCTTAGGGAAAGGGTTCATGCACATTCGGAAAAGCCTAGCCTAATTAGGGATAGTTAGCATGGCTTTGTGCAAGGCAGGTCAAATCTTACTAACTTGATTAAATTTTTCTAGGAGGTGATGAAGGTGGTCAATGAGGGTAGAGCAGTGGATGTTGTTTACAAGGATTTTAGCAAGGCTTTCAACAAGGTCCCTCGTGGTAGGCTTACCAGAAGATTGAGACGCAGGGGATCCACAGTGATTTGACTATGTGCCTACAGAATTGACTTGCCCATAGAAGGCAGAGAGTGTTGGTGGAAGAGCGTTTTTCAGGCTGGCAGTCTGTGACTAGTGGTGTTCCACAAGGATCCGTACTGGGACCTCTGGTGTTTGTGATATACATAGAAATGATTTACATGAAAATAAAGATGGTTTGGTTAGTAAGTTTGCAGATGACACAAAGATTGTTGGAGTTGTGGATAATGTAGAAGGTTGACAAAGGATACAGTGGAATATAGATCACTTGCAGATAAGGGAAGAGAAATGACGGATGGAGTTTAGTCCGGGTGAGTGTGAGGTGCTGCATTTTGGGAGATCAAATGTTAAGGAAACGTATACAGTTAATGGTAGGACTCTGAACAACATTGATATACAGAAGAATTTGAGTTCAAATCCAAAGCTCTGTGAAAGTGGCCAAGCAAGTAGATAGGGTGGTTACAAAGGCATATGGCATGTTTCCCTTTATTGGTCAGTGAACTGAGTACAAGAATCAGGATGTCATGTTGCAGCTTTATAAGACTTGTTTAGGCTGCTTTTAGGGTATTACGTACAATTCTGATCGCCAATTACAGGAAGGATGTGGAGGCTTTGGAGAGGGTGCAGAAGAGGTTTATGAAGATGCTGCCTGAATTAGAGGGTATGAACTATAAGGAGAGGCTGGGAAAACTTGGGTTGTTTTTTCTGGAGCAGCAGAGGCTGGGGGCAACTTGATAAAAATCTGTAAAATTATGAGATGCAATAGATAGGGTTGACAGTCAGAATCTTTTTCCCGGAGTGGCTGGAATGGCTAATACTAGGGGGCATGCATTTAAGGTGAGATGGGGAGTGTTTAAAGGAGATGTGAGGAGCCAGGGGTATTGGTGGAGGCAGATACGATAGGGGTATTTAAGGGACTTTTAGATAAGTACATGAATATGCAAGGAATGGAGGGATAAGGACTAATGGGAGGCAGAAGGGTTCAGTTCCACTTGGCGTCATCTTCAGCACAACATTGTGGGCCGAAGGCCCTGCTGCTGTGCTGTACAGTTCTATGTTCTGTGTTCTATAATTTAAGATCAATCTTAGGTCAAGGCTAATTAAATCAGTGTAACTGTTCCAGAGACAAAAAAATTTAGAAATGGAAAACAAAACATTGAGTTTTATCCTAATCGTGGGCGAAGGAAGTAATTTTATGTGTATGAAAATCTTTCACATGATATATTCATTTGGAACAATGGTTCCAGCATTGGCTCCCAGGCAGACCTCAGGAACACACACTCTTCTGAGTCCCTGGTTTCTTGGTTCTAGTGTAATTCTGGGGCTTGAGTACAAAAATAATCAAGGCTGGTGATTCAGTGTAATTCATGGGAAATACCACACTGCTGGAGGTGTTGTGTCTCAGATGAGACAGTGAATTGAGGTTCTATGTGTCTGCTCAAGTGAATGTAAAAGATCACATGGCACTATTTTGAAGAACATAGGTGTTATCTCTGGTGTTCTGGTCAATGCCTATCCCTACAAACACTAACAAAATGGGAGATGTGGCCTGGCCATAACGAACAAGAAAAAACAGGGATTGTATTAGATCCAAGGAAGGTGCACACAAATTAGCGACAAAAAAGCCAACAATGTGAAGAGTGGGGGCAGTTTAAAGTTCAGTAGACAAAGACAAGGGGATTGATTAAAAAAGGAAAAATAGAGTATGAAGCTTATCTTGCGGGAAACATAAAACCTGACTGTAAAAGCTCCTAAAGTATGTGAAAAGTAAAGGAGTGGTAAAGTCACATTTGCATCTCTTACAGTCAGAAATGGGAAATTACGAAAGGAAACAAAGAAATGACTGGACAATTAAGTACACTCTTTGGTTTTGTATTCACAAAGGAGGACACAAAAACATTACCAGAAATACTGGGGAACATGGGGTTTAGTGAGAGTGAGGAACTGAAAGAAATCAGCGTTAGTCAGGAAGTGGTGCTGGGGAAATTGCAGGATTAAAGGTCAAAAAATCCCCAGGACCTGACGACCATAATATATAGAAGTAGAATCAAGCCATTCAGCCCATCAAGTCTCATCTGCCATTCAATCATGGCTGATATGTTTCTCAAAACCATTCTCTTGCCTTCTCCCCATAATCTTTGATCCCCTTACTAATCAAGAACAAATTTCTCTATCTTAAATGCACTCGATTTCTTGGCCTCGATAACCTTCTGCAGCAATGAGTTCCATGGATTCACCACCCTCTGGCTCAAGAAATTCTTCCTTATCTCAGTTCTAAAGGATCAACACTTCGCTCTGAGGCTGTGCCTTTGGGTCGTCATCTCTTCTACAAGTGAAAACATCTTCTCCACTTCCATTTTATCCAGGCCTTACTGTATTTTGTAAGTTTCAATCAGATTCCCCCTCACCTTTCTAAACTCCATCATGTACAGACACAGAGTCCTCAACTGCTCCTCATACGACAAACTCTTCATCCTCAGGATCATTCTGATGAACTTCCTGTGAACTCCCTCCAACACCAGCACATGCTTCCTTAGATATGGGGCCCAAAACTGCTCCCAATATTCCAAATGTGTCTGACCAGAGCCTTACACAGCCTCAGCAGGATATCACTGCTCATTTATTCTAGCCCTCCTGAAATGAAGTCCAACATTGCCTTTCCCTTCCTAACTGCCAGTTGAACCTACATGTTAACCTTAAGAGAATCCTGAACATGGACTCCCAAGTCCCTTTGTGCTTCAGATTTCTGAAGTCTTTCCCAGTTTAGAAAATAATCTATGTTCCTATTCTTCCAACCAAAGTGAATAACCTCACGCTTTCCCACATTGTACTCCATCTGCCATTTCTTTACCCACTCCCCTAGTCTGTCCACGTCCTTCTTCAGCCTCCCCACTTCCTCAACACTACCTGCTTCTCCACCTATCTTTATCATGTGCAAAACTAGCAACAATGCCTCCATTTCATTCATCTAGATCATTAATGTATAATGTGAATAGTTGTGGTCCCAACACTGACCCCTGTGGAACTCTGCTAATCACCGGTTGCCATCCTGAAAAAGACGCCCTTATCCCCACTCCTTGTCTTCTCACAGTCAGCCAACTCTCTATCAAAGCCTGTATCCTGCCCTTTGCACCATGGGCTGTTATCTTATTTAGCAGCCTCCTGTGCGCACCTTGACAATGGCATTCTGAAATCCCAAATAGATCATGTCCAATGGCTCTCCTTTGTCTAACCTGTTTGTTACTTCATTGAAGAATTCTAAAAGATTTGTCTGGTATGAACTCCCCTTCATGAAGCTGTGCTGACTCAACCCTATTTTACTGTATACTTCCAAGTACTCCACAGTCTCTTCCTTTATAACGGTCTCTAAAATCTTACCAAGGACGGAGATAAGACAAACTGATCTATAACTTCCCATCTTCTGCCTCCCTTCCATCCCAAAACAGGGTGGTTACATTAGTGATTTTCCAGCCCTCTGGCACCCTCCCTGACTCCAATGATTCCCAAAAGATCACCACCAATGCCATTACAATCTCCTCAGCTATCTCCTTCAGAATTCTGGGGTGTAGTCCATCTGGTCCAGGTGATTTATCCACCTTCAGACCTTTCAGCTTCCCCAGCACCTTCTCCTTAGTGATGACCACTGCACTCACCTCTGCCCCCTGACTCTCTTGAAGTTCTGGAATGCAGCTGGTGTCTTCCACTGTGAAAACTGATGCAAGGTATCCATTCAGTTTCTCTGCCATTTCTTTGTTCCCCATCACTACTTTGCCAGCCTCATTTTCCAGCTGTCCAAAGTTCACTCTTGTTCTCTTAACTTTTAAGAAAGAAAATTTCCTGCAATCTTCTTTTATTTTATTCATTAGCTTACTCTCATATTGCAGCTTCTCCTCCTTATTGCTTGTTTATGTTTCCCTTTGGTGGTTTTAAAGGTTTCCCAATCCTTTGGCTTCCCACTAATCTTCAATACATTTTATGATTTCTCTTTTGCTTTTATACTGTCCCTGGCTCCCCTTCTCAGCCACGGTTGCATCATCCTCCCGTTAGTGTGTTTCTTCGTCCAAATCATTTGGGATGAATTCCTGCAGTGTGTCCCAAATTAACTGCCATTCCTGCTCCACCGTCTTCCCTACTAGGCTCCCCTTCCGATCAGCTCTGGCCAGCTACTCCCTCATGTCTTTGCAGTAACTTTTACACAATTGTAACACTTTCACATCTGATTCCACCTTCTCCCTCTCAAACTGTGGGGTGAATTCTGTCATTTTATGGTCAGAGCTCCTAGGGGTTCCTTCACCTCCAGCTTCCTAATCAGATCTGCCTCATTAGACATCACCAAATTCAGAATTGCTTGTCCCTTAGTGGGATCTACCACAAGTTGCTCCAAAAAATATCTCATAGATATTTAACAAGTTCCTTTTCTTGCAATCTGCATTTTGAAGTCCCCCATGATTGCTGTAATTGTGCATTTCTTACATCACTTTTTCTATCTCCTAATTGCTTTTTATCTGCCTCACATCCTGACAACTGAGAGGAGGCCTGTACACAACTCCCATCAAAGTATTTTTCTTTTTTGTAGTTCCTCAACTCTACCCTCACAGATTCCATGCCTACCGACCCTATATAGCTTCTTACTATCAAGATCCCGTTTTAGTCTGAGGTAACCTTCTTCACTGCCCACGACACCTCCAATTTTGGTGTCATCTTCAAACTTACTAACCATTCCTCCTATGTTTGCATCCAAATCATTTAGATAAATGATGAAAAGTACCGATCCTTGTGACACACCACTGGTCACAGGCTCCAGTCTGAAAAACAACCTCCACCACCACCACCGTCTGTCTCCTACCTTCGAGCCAATTTTGAATCCAAATAGCTAGTTCTCCCTGTAGTCCGTGTGATCTAGGCTTGCTACCCAGTATATCCTGACTATGGAATGAATGCAAATATGGTTAACCAAACAGATTCCTGAAATCGCAGGAACAATATTTGATGAGAAACTGGATTGGTTATGATGATACTCACTGAAGTTTAAAAGCATATGGGGACATCTTACAGCAAACTATAACATTCCAACAGGACTAGTCAGCGTAAACATAGGAAGGGGATTTTTTTGATAGCTGGGAAGTCCAGAAATAGGGGTCACAGTCTAACAATACAGGATAAGCCATTTAGGACTGAGATGAGGAGAAATTTCTTCACCCAGACAGTAGTCAGCCTGTGGAATTCTCTATCACAGAAAGTGTTGAGGCAAAAGCATTGAAGTTTTTCATGGTAGAGTTAGATATAGATCTTAGGGCTAAAGAGTTCAAAGGGTCAATGGCAAAGCAGTCTCAAAGGGCTGAATAGTTCCTATTTTTTGTTTCTGGTCTTTAATCAACATCACAAAAAGTCAATATCTGGTCACTGATTCAATCATAAATTATTGCCTAATACAGACTTTGGTCAGTGGTGCTTACACAACAAAAGGGGAAAAAAATTGTTTCAGAGATAGTAGGAACTGCAGATGCTGGAGAATCTGAGATAACAAGGTGTAGAGCTGAATGAACACAGCAGGCCAAGCAGCATCAGAGGAGCAGGAAGGCTGACGTTTCGGGCCTAGACTGAAGAAGGGTCTATTCCTGAAATGCCAAGCTTTCCTGCTCCTCTGATGCTGCTTGGCCTGCTGTGTTCATCCAGCTCTATACCGTGTTATCTTAGAAAAAAAATTGATTCCTTTAGCAAAAATAAGTGAAATCACGACTTTATAATTGCTTGAAATTGAGCAAGTCTGCTAAATGGAGATGATAAGAAAGGCTGTGATCCTGATTATGTTTCAATAGAAACATCATTTCTGTCACTGTTGAGTGTTCTGGTAGTTTTGTTTCTTTAAAAATTAAAGAACAAAATACCGTTGTTGAAAAATTTTCAGTAAAAATATTAATGATCACTAAAGGAATCTAACTTAGACTGAAAATCTACTGCAAATCAATTTAAATGCTGCTTAAATGCTTGATAATATGTGAATAGAAACAGGACATTTGGACAAAATGCTACCTCCAGAACCTTTCCTTTCCTCCATCTGACCCAATCGACATCACCCTATTTCACACCTCATAATTTCCCAGCTTCCTCTTTGAAGAATCAAGGTCATTGGTTACCAGTACCATCTACCACATCTCCCCACACACCCCCACCACAACCCCCACTGCCTCCCTAATACCTCTTGGAGTAAGTTCTATATTTCTTCTACCGTCTAGTAAAGGAGTTTCACATGAATTTCTGTGACATTTAATACATTGATCGCTCTCAGCTTGTCACTCGCCTTGGATGTGGAAACAAGTCCTAACCCAATCAGGCTACAAACAACTTTTTCAAAGAATCCCAAATTACTCAATTCAAGTTCTGGTATTTTGATTAAAAACCAAAAGAACCACAGATGCTGTCAATCAGAAACAAAAACAGAAGTTGCTGGGAAAGCTCAGTAGGTCGGGTAGCTCTGTGAAAAAAAAGTCAGAGTTAATGTTCCAGAGCCGGTGCCCTTCCTCAGAACATATTTTTCTTCACAGATGCTGCCTGACCTGCTGAGCTTCTCCAGCAACTTCTGTTTTTGTTGCTAGCATTTTGATTGTTTATCATCTACACACTTCTTACAATGCCTTGGTTTCATTTCCATGATATAAAGACCAGAACTGTGCAGTTCTCTGAGTTCAAAAGTGGAATGAAAACATATCAATTTCTCATATTAATACTTGGACAGAAGAGTTCATGGTCTATAATTGCTTATGTTGGAACCTTTACCCCTCTCCCCTCCCCAGGAGTAATGTTTTTAATTACAGCAAGGAGTTAGAGAAGCTCCTTTTTTTAGAGTGGAAAGATACAGTTTATTTTCACAGGATGTGAGCATGGCTGGCTCGTCCAGCATTTATTGCCCAGAGGGCAGTTGAAAGTCAACCACATATTGCTCTCATCTGAAGTCATATGTAGACCTGACCAGATAACGATGGCAGTATCCTTCCCTAAAGGACGTCGACGAGCCATCATTAGACTCTTAATTCCAGGTTTTAATTGAATTCAAATTCCACCACCTGCTGTAGCAGGTTTCAAACCTGGGTCTCCAAGATATTACCTGGATCTCTGGATTACCAGTGCAGTGATAGTCCCACTAGGCCATTTGTTGTCAGGTGTAATACCTGGGCCAATGTTAGGAAGGCAAGTCAAACTAGAGCATTACAAACCTGGAACAATACGCTATTCTTTTGTTATAACAAGTGGAAATTTTCTCTCTCTAGCACAGCACGAAGATGTTGCCAGCTCCTGTTTGAAAGAATGTTGACATATGAGGTATAATTGCAATCTGATGGGATTCACTGGGTTAACAGTTACAGATACCAGTTAAAAATTAATGCCAGAATGTAGCATGAGCAGCAAGATAGCAGCAGAACTCATTTTAAAAAGATGGGATCTAAATTCACAATCTGAAAAACCAAAGAAGCTAATCCACAGTGTAATCAAATCTCAGAGCTGGAAATGACATGGCAAGCTTTAGCAGTCGGATCCTAAATAAGAAGATAAAATGCTAATTAGGCTCAGTTTAATTGCTGTAATTAAAAATTATATATTATTTAATTTTGAGCATAATAAAATGTACTGTTAAAGATCAATTATTAATGTTTATTTGATGTTGCCTCAGCCATAAAATTTACAACAACACATTGATTAAGCAAACTTATTCGAATGAGTTTTACAGACTTGCATTCCCAGGACAACACTCTGCTCACATTGGGAATTCAAGTAGCATGTTGGTCAGGCCTTCAGCATTTTCCACTGGAGGATGATCCTGCTGGAGTCTCATTAACTTTGTTGATATCCACAGCTCCAAGAAATAGTTCCACATTAGGAATGCAGATTCATTAACATTGCTCATATTAACTCAGAGATAAAAGGTACTGCAGATGCTGGAGAATCCGAGATAACAAGCGTGGGGCTGGATGAACACAGCAGGCCAAGCAGCATCATAGGAGCAGGAAACCCTCTTCCCCTCCCCCATTTCTGATGAAGGGTTTAGGCCCGAAACGTCAAGTTTTCCTGCTCCTATGATGCTGCTTGACCTGCTGTGCTCATATTAACTCAAGTAGTTTTAAGCAAGGGTTCAAACTGGAGTTGTTTATTCATCATAATTTTAAAACATTGAAATCTTTGACTGGATATGGTTTTCATTCTCTCTGCATGCAGGATCTATTTGATACCTCCCTGGTCAGTTTACGCACTGAGTAGGTGAGCATAACAACAACAACTCATGTTTGTGTCACATCTGTAATCTGGTAATGAAGCACTGATTATGTGAGTAATAGCCAGGAAGTTAAACTTTTGATGAGCAATTAACCAGTGTTTGGAATCCTCTGAGAAAGTCTCCATTTCTGAATTAGAATCAGAGATTTTGAAGGGTTCCAATTTTTCGCTGACTATTTCCCCAGGCAATGTTAAACATATATACGCCACCTCTAATACATTGCTACACAAATGACCCCTGACTTCCCTCTAATCTAGCATTCCCTTAAATGCCCTTTTCTTCAAGAGGACTTCTGAGGTCTGTGTGTGGGCCAGGACCAGAGGATCATAATGCTGTGATCCACATCAACACACTGATCACCTAGTGCAAAATGCTTAGAAGGAATGTTACCCTGACCCACTCCTACAAACCAGAGCTGACTGCTGTCCTGACCTCTCTACATTCTCCAATGTTGTATATGCACCTGGTTTTTAAAAGTGCTCACCTTTAAGCAAATGTACCTTTAATAATCCCGTATGCAATGTCTCTAGAGCGTTCTGACTTTGCCAGAAGTTAGTCTGCTGTGGGCCTATGAGTGTCATATGCAGAATCTAGTAGCTTTGCTGTAATTTCTATTTCATTACTTGTAATGTGCTTTACTTTTCAAAACAAAGAAATCCTCTGAGGTAATCAATCTCTGATGACCAATTGATTGTTAGATAATCATCATTAAAATTACAGCCACCATGTAACTACTTTCCATAATCTCCAACTACATCTCCTCCAAACCGACCTAAACCAGCTATTACCCTGACCCCTTGATTCCCCCCTTTACTAGTTTTGACTGTTTCCCTGGGACAAGCTGACTATACCCCAGCCATTAGATTATCACCTCTGATCCACAATCATCCCTCCAACTATTCCACTCTGACCTGACCTGGTTACAATCCCCCCACCCATCCATACTGTAACCACATGACTGATGGCCACCCTGATCCAATGACCTTTAAGACCTTCCTTCAACATACACCCCACCCAATCACATTAAACCCTCCACCACTTCAATACCCCTCCTGAATGAATCCATCAAAGAAAAGCCATGTCCTAACTCCTGAGTACATGCCCAAATTACCTATTTACACCCTTTATGTGACTCAACTATCCCGTCCCCCCGACTAAACCTAGCTTCCCACCATTAAACCAACCCGTTCAATTCTCTGATTGAAAAATTAGATATTACTGAGCAGGTTATTGCTGAGCAGGTGCTGCTTGGTAGCACTGTTGATGACATTTTCCATCACTTCACTGATGATTGAGAGCAGACTGATGGGGCAGTAATTGGCCGGGTTGGATTTCTCCTGCTTTTTCTGCACAGGACGTACTTGGGCAATTTTCCACATTGTCGGGTAGATGCCAGTGTTGTATCTGTACTGGAACAGCTTGGCCAGGGGATTGGGACGTTCTGGAGCACAAGTCTTCAGTGCTATTGTCGGAATGTTATCAGGGCCCATAGCCTTTGCAGTAAAGCACATTACAAGTGTTTTCATCTGTGTCCGGATATCATGAGCAGAATTGGCTGAAAACTGTGATGCTGGCGACATCATAGAACATAGAACATAGAACAATACAACGCAGAACAGGCCCTTCAGCCCTCGATGTTGCGCCGCCCTGTGAACTAATCTAAGCCCATCCCCCTACACTATCCCATCATCATCCATATGCTTATCCAAGGACTGTTTAAATGCCCCTAATGTGGCTGAGTTAACATCAGGAGAAGGTTAACTCAGATCATACACTCTGGATACTTCTTGCTATAAACAGATATATATGTTTCAGCCTTTTAATTTTAGCACTAATATGCTGGGTCTTCACATCACTGAGGATATGGTTAGTTATGGAAAGTTCTATTCCCTCTGCTGTTTATTGCCTTGCACCATTCACGACTGGATGTGACAGGACTGCAGATCTCTGATTTGATCTGTTGGCTGTGAAATCGCTTTCTATCTATCACTGTTACTTGTTTGTCATTCAAGTAGTTTACAGCTTCTCCAAGTGATACTTCATTTTGTGCTTAGGGGAAACAGCTATAGCTTTGATTTTAAACACAGTTTAATTGTAGTTTCAGCTGAGATCAGTTCTGCAGAAATTGCAGCTGTAGCTAATGTGTAATGTAGTTGCTCCTGTGCGAAGGAGAAAGGGTTTGGAATTGTTAAAAATAGGTTACCTTAACAGAAGAAGCTTGGTAAAAGTTCCAGACTAGATGAGTTAATTAAAACCCTGAAATGATTGTTTGGAGCTGAGAAAATCTATGCTCAGTTGTATGCTATCAATTTCCTATATCTGGGAATTAAATTCATTGCAAAGTCAACTCAATATGAGACAGAGGAGTGCATTCTCTCCTTTTTTGTGTAATTTAATTGGATGCTGTTGAGATTAATGGGATTTTATTTACTGTGTGTTTTGAATTTTTGTCATTTGTGTTACACGTAAATATTTTGGCTTATTCTGTTTGATCGTCATACCTTTGACGTAATGAACTGATGTCTTGGTGTTAAACCAGAATCTGCAGATTTGTGTGTTCGTGTTTCAGTGAAAGACCACCTTGTTAAAACAAAGAGGACACATAAACGATCTATCGCGTCGGATTTCAGTCTGGAATCTGACTTCCTGTGAAAACATAATCTGGGAATGTAACTGGGGCTCTTTACAGGAATTTCGGATTCAAGAGGGTCTGTGAATTTCTTTTAAAACAATACTTTGTGGTGGTTCCAGATGTGAAACAATTGCATTGTGGCGAAGTTTGTTGTGTGGAATTTGAAAATGGCTTTGAATGTTGTTAAAGGTTTTCTGGAAATCGAAGGTTTGGCAATCAATTATTTGAAATAATTGAGTTTACTTTATTTGAGAAAGTTAGCAGGTAAAGTGAATGTGGAAGTAAGAGTACAATCTTGTAGGGATGAGAAGGTCCAAAAGATTTTTTCCAAACATTAGCTTTGGCAGAAAGGAGGCCTAAAATGAATTAAGACAGATCATGAGAGGTGAGGGGAAAAAAGGGATAGAAGATGAAGAATGCAGAATTTTAAAAAAAAACTTGAAATGGAAAGAGAGGAAAAAGACAAACAGGGGAAGATGGAAATTGAAAAAAACAATAAAAATAATATAATTGAAAGGGAGGAGAAGAAAAGCAGAGAGAGCTGAATTTATACCATTTTAACTAAGATGTTGAGGTGCTGGTGTTGGACTGGGATGGACAAGGTCCGAAATCACACGACGCCAGGTTATAGGCCAACAGGTTTATTTGAAAACACAAGCGTTTGGAGCCTTGTTCCGTCTTCAGGTGTTAGTGAGGGAGGTGGTATCAGACACAGAATTTATAAATAAAGGATCAAAGGGTCACACCACTGATGAGGATGTATTAAACAAACCTAAGATGCTGTTAAATCATTAATCAGTTAGAAGGTTTTAATTGATTAATATGCGTATGTAAATCTCTGAATTTCTTTCAAGTCACAGCCCTGAGAGAACTAAAGGTTTTATCAGTGTAAAGAAGAGGTGGCATTTTAGGTCAGACAATGCATGTTAGGTGTGAGGCCTTGTTTAGAATCTGTTTGAGTTTTGGTTTGGAATCAGACTGGTTTTATTCCTAAAGTAGGAATTTATAAATGCCACTTTGGCTGACAGCCTTTAAATTGTGTGCTTTTTGAACAAAATAGAATGTATCTGCAAATGCAGATCCACCCACCTCACTGACACACACAATCACACTCTCTCTCTCTCCCCTCTTCTCTCTCTCTTTTACACATACACACACACACACACGTAAATCTATGGGGTGAATTTGTATTAGCAGGTACGTTCTATTTTGATCAAAAACACACACAATTTATAGACAGTCAGTCAATATGGCAGTTTAAAAATTCCTACTATAGAAATAAAACCAGTCTGACTCCAAAACAAAACACAGTTTCTAAACAAGGCCTCACACCTAACATGCATTGTCTTACCTAAAATGTCACTTCTTTTTTATACTGATAAAACCTTTAGTTCTCTCAGGGCCGTGACTTGAAAGAAATTCAGGGATTTACATATACATATTAGTCAATTAACGCCTTCTAACTGATCAAAGATTTAACAGCATCTTAAGTTTGTTTAATATATCCTCATCAGTGCTGTGTCCATTTGATCTTTTACTTATAAATTCTGTGTCTGATACCATCTCTCTCACTAATTTCTGAAGAAGGAGCAAAGCTCAAAAAGCTGAGATTACAGGATGTAGAGCTGGATGAACACAGCAGGCCAAGCAGCATCATAGGAGCAGGAAAGCTTGACGTTTCAGGCCTAGACCCTTCGAAGGTATTATCTCTGCTTAAAATCACTTTCTCATCTTATCACCTCCTTGTAGTCAGTTACAGAAGGGAGTGTGACCACCTTACAACGTAGCTTCAATCTCCTCCAAAACCCATCCGCATGTGCATTCGGCTGCCACTCCAGATTATGGCAACTACTTTGATTTCCTCTTTGTATCTCTTTCCTTTACT
>JAHRHZ010000029.1:36348161-36368031 GCA_024137785.1 Ginglymostoma cirratum | reverse complement strand
CTCTTCCCCTCCCCCATTTCTGATGAAGAGTCTAGGCCCGAAACGTCCAGCTTTCCTGCTCCTATGATGCTGCTTGGCCTGCTGTGTTCATCCAGCTCTACACCTTGTTATCTCAGATTCTCCAGCATCTGCAGTTCCTACAGGCTCAAAAAGCTTGTGTTTTCAAATAAACCTGTTGGACTATAACCTGGTGTCGTGAGATTTCGGACATTTCAATTAAGATTAATCTCTAAAGTGATATGAAAATTTAAGAACACTAGTTGGCATGAAATAGCTTAGAATAAAGAAGAATGGAAGAGGTATTGGTTTCAGAGAACAGACAGAATGATAGGAAGGTAGGAGTTAGGAGCAGGAGTAGGCAGTTCAGCCTTTCGAACCCGCTCGTCTATTTAACATGATCTTGGTTGATCTTATCCTCGTCTCACTTCCAATTTCCTGTCTGCTTCCCATAACCCTTTATGCAGCTTTTCATCAGAAGCATACCTATTTCTTTCTTAATTCTGTTGATTGATTTTGCATCCACTGCACTCTAGGGCAGTGAGTTCCACAGATTCACAACCCTCTGGGACAAGTAACTTCTCATCATCACAATTTTGAACCGAACTCCTCTATTCAACGTTCACTTTATCGATCCCATTTAGCATTTTATATACTTCAATCAGATCCCGCCTCGTTCTTCCAAGCTCCAGCGAGTACAAGCCCAAGCTATTCACCCACTCCTCATATGGCAGCCCTTTCATTCCCAGGAATCAATCCAGTGACCCTCCTCTGAACTGCCCCCAGTGTCACCACATCCTTCCTCCAGTAAGGAGACCAAAACTGCACACAATATTCCAGGTGTGTTCTCACCAACACCTTATGTTATTTGTAATTTCTTTACTTTTATAATCTAGTCCTTTTGTATCATCTAAACAGATACAACAGAGACAGAAACACTAGAAGAACAGAGGTCAGTCTGAACAGGAAGTGAGGGTGGGGCGGGGGCGAGGAAGTGCAGCCAAGGTAACTGTGGGAACCAATAGGTTTGTCCAGGACATTCATGGACAACCTTTCCCCAGAAATGGAGACTGCAACGTTAAGGAAGAGTGAGAAATGGACCAGGAGAAGATGAAAGAAGAATAGAAATGATAGGAAAAACTGAAGATTTTCTCCAATTGTGAATGAAAGCAGCAGCAACATGATGACATCATCAGTGTGCTGGAGAAAGAGTTGTAGTTGGAAAATGGGCTAGGAAGGAACAAGGAGAAAGATATAACTGGAACACCGATAGCCACGCTTCTGACTTGGAGAAAGTGAGACGCCTTAAAGGATAGCTGTTTAAAGTGAGAATGAGCTTTGTCAGGCAGGAAATGGTGAAGGATGGAACAGTTTTCAAGCATCTATAATATTTTGCTTCTAATTCTAACATGGGCATGTTCAAGAGACAAATCAATAGATTTATGTAGATTAATAATACCAAGGAATATGGGGATAGTGCGGGAAGTGGCTTTGAGGTCCGTGATCAACAAAGACTCTACTGGACAGTTGATGAGGCTTGATGGGCTGAATGGCCTCCTTCTGCTCTTATGTTCCCACTTCTTCACTCGAAACATAAAACTGTTTAAAGTATTACTTGACCCATATCAATCTATTAATGATGATAATTCAACACACTTTCTGAAAAATATAGGACATTGACATTTCATCCTGTTATCCTCTCAAGGCTGAGATTTGAAAAAAAACATTTCTTACAGAAGCGAGTAACATGAAAATATCAAGATAACTCCACAATTCCAACCCTTATTCTAAAACTGATTGAATCCATATCGACAATACATTTTCACCTGCACTAAGTGAGGTAAGTACATAGAGAAGAATATCTTATCTTACCTCTCAAATAATCAGCGTTTTTCAATATGTGTCAGAGTCTTCTAGGGGTAAAGGGTCTGCTGCAACTGGAATTGTCAAAAAGGCTTAACTTTGTGAACAAACACAATGACTTACAAGTTTTTAAATGCTCATAAATATTTGTTCTTCCAGAATGTTAATAGTTTTGTCATCCATTTGTTTCTTCAAAAGTTAAAATATAATTTAAATCGGTAATGCCCAATACTTCAATGTGTGAATTTACACTCCCTGGTACATTAGCACAAGTCAAAAATTAAATTAAAGTCATAATTTAAAACTAGAAAGCTTCACTTTGAATGGAAATTTTGCACTGTTTCAAAATGCAAACCAAAGGCTCAATTACATAATAAACCCTTAACTTTGATCATTTTTGAAGAAGATTCGGTACCGATTGCCCAAAACAATCTATTGTTTCAATCAATTGTTTAAGGTTTTTCTGTGAATTGAATTAAAGATAAAGATATTAGCTTTGTCCTCTCCACAGTTCTGAAGGTTTCATAATGTAGATATCAAGGATAAACAAATAAAAATCAGATGTGTATCCTGGTGATTTGCTGAACCTCCACAGATTTGAAATGGAAAAGCACTGAAGAAGGATCATATCAGACTCAAAATATCAACCCTGTTTCTCTCCTCACAGATGCTGCCCAACCTGCTGAGTTTCTACAACATTTCTTTTTAATTAAGGAAGTACCAGACTAGAGATTTGTCCTAGACAATGCTGCAAATCGACAATATTGATCAGGCTACCAATAAGCTCAACAGCTAATGCAACTGAATATCAGATACTGCATCAACAGAATGACCAATGAATTTAACCTGCTTTGTATCACTGACCAAGGTCAATCCTGACCTCATCATGTTTTTCCATCATGTGATATTCACTGGCCTGATGTTAAATGACATTTGTATCAGATTTCTCATCTCTTTGGCAGCTTCAATAGTACCATTCAGAGGAGGATTGAAAAAAAAAATATTTACAGTGAACAAATTTGTGGGGCTTAGAGGAAAGAGCAAGGGGAATGGAATTAATTGGATAGTTCAAGCAATGAGATGGGCCAAATGGATTCCTTCTGCTTTGTGCGTCTTTCTGCCATCTTCCTGATATCGTCTTTTTTCAATTAGGAAAACATGGCGCCAAATAATTGAATTTAATTGAAATAGCTTTGTTGTTCATGTGTATTCAAAAATTTACATGTTGTCTCATACAATGCATTCTTAGGTACAAAGCTACTGAAAGAAACGAATGCTGGAGATTACAGCAGGTCAGACAGCATCCATGGAGAGAGAGCAAGCTAATACTTCGAGTCTAGATGACTCTTTGTCAGTAATTTGCTCCAACATAGCTACAAAGCTATCGACGTACAGATTCTTGAGTACAAATTCTTAATAAAAAAAGAAACCAGAAAAATAACGAAATAAAAAGTCTAGCATTACAGATTTTGAAAATTACAAAATCGTAGTAATCAATTAGCTAATTGAAGAAATAAAAGGTTCAGAATAGCCGTCCTTCCATGATAATTATATAATAAGAAAAGAAAAAAAGAAAGAAAAATTGCATTATCTATTGTTTTAGAGATAGTAGGAACTGCAGATGCTGGAGAATCCGAGATAACAAGGTGCAGAGCTGGATGAACACAGCAGGCCAAGCAGCATCAGAGGAGCAGGAAAGTTGACGTTTCAAAAAATCATTTCTGAAGAAGGGTCTAGGCCCGAAACGTCGGCCTTCCTGCTCCTCTGATGCTGCTTGGCCTGCTGTGTTCATCCAGCTCTGCACCTTATTATCTATTGTTTTGTTTCATTTCTTTCTATGTATTTTTTCCACCTATCCTGATTTCAAAAATGTCTAGAGATAAAAGGTACTGCAGATGCTGTGTTTACTTTCTTTTGTTAGCTATATTTATAAAAGACACGTTTTTCCTTTTCTAAATTCCGGTAAACATTACCTTTATAACTTAATATTTTCAAACACACAATCTACGCTCTCCTTCAGAGAGGAGTCTCCTGCAGGTTTTCTGCATCACCACATCTGGAAGATTTGAGTTTTACACTAATCCTTGCGCAGTTACATAATTACCAACAACTTCTCCAACATCAACATCCTTCTACATTTTGTTCAATATTTTCAATGCCATTTTTAACCAGTGCCAACATCTCTTATCTCTTCTGAACAGTTGTTTTGCTCTGGGACCAAGGATCCCAAATGACAAATTTCATTGCCTGGTCCAAAGTCTTCACTATTTATTTGTCTGTCTCTTCCAATTGATCCCTTGCTACATGTCAATCCTATTGCTGCCTGGAATTCACTTTAAATCCAAGACAGATGTTTAACTTTGCCAGTTTGTACTGTAGATCCTGTGACTTGTTCCATCATTTCAAATTATCATTTAGGTAATTAAATTTTATATTTCCAACAGATACGCCACATTGCAACTTTCAAGTTGCCTCTAAATGCATGCAGCAGGTGGGAGAAGTGAGTCAAACAGGAAGGCAGATTATTACCTGAATGGTGGCAGTTTAGGGAAAGGTTAGGTGTAGTGAGATCTGGGTATCATGGTGGAACAGTCGCTGAAGGTTGGCACGCGGGTGCAGCAGGTGGTGAGGAAAGCTAATGGCATGCCGGCCTTCATAGCGAGAGAATTTGAGTATCGGATTAAGGACATCTTGCTGCAGTTATACAGGGCCTTGGTAAGGCCACACCTTGAGTATTGTGTGCAGTTTTGGTCTCCTAGTCTGGGAAGGGATATTCTTGCCATTGAGAGAGTCCAGTAAAGATTCATCAGACTGATTCCAGGAATGATAGGACTGACATATGAGGAAAGACTGGATCGACTGGGCTTGTACTTGCTGGAATTTAGAATAATGAGGAGGGATCTCATAGAAACATATAAAATCCTGATGGGACCAGACAGGCTAGATATAGGAAGAATGTTCATGATATTGCAGATGTCCAGAACTAGGGATCATACTCTAAAGATAAGGGATAAGCCATTCAGGACTGAGATGAAGAAGAATTTCTTCACTCAGAGAGTTGTGAACCTGAGAATTCTCTCCCACACAAAGCTACAGGGGCCAGTTTGTTTGATATATTCAAGAGGGAGTTGGATGTGGCCCTTGCAGCTAAAGGGATCAAGAGATATGGGGAGAAAGTGGGAATGGGATACTGAGGTTGCAGGATCGGGCATGATCATATTGAATGGTGGTGCAGGGTCGAAGGGATGACTAACCTACTCCTGTACCCATTTTCTATGTTTCTTTGTTTCTAATTCTGAAATCTTCTGCAGGTCCTTCAGCTGTTGGAAATATTCTGGTTGTTTTTAGGATATTGACGAGATGATCGGGGAATTCCATCTCATTCGTTGTTCAAGTTAAAAGTTGTTTTGTATAATGAGTAGATGATTTTCCTTGTCATTTCCAAGATTAATCTTGAGATGTTTAGCAATTCCTACAGTACGTCCTTGGTGGTTGTGTTCATTCACAAGGCCCTGAGTTATGATGCACAGGAGTGGAGGGTTCACCTGTTTCCTGACCCTGCTCCATGAAGCCTGAGTTTTTGATAAGTGCAAATGTAGACCTATTTAAATTAATATAATGCAGTACAAGTTTATCACTCTGAATTTAGTTGGAAAGGGATAGATGGTCTTCTGTTGGCTTATTTATATGTCCATACATTGAGGTTGAGTGAGGGAGGTTGTTACAATGATGACCTCATTTATTTTCTTCCAGCCCTATGGGGTAGGGAGAGACAGTTTTGTGGTGGTGATCTATCTCATTGATTGCTTGTAGACTAACAAGAAAAAAGTAGGAGATCTTGTGGCCGAAATGATATATACGCAATGCTATAGAAGGACATCAGTGCATGCAGAACGTCTCAATACACTTTGATAATTAATTTAGGGACACTGTTGAACATTATTAAGAGCTGCTCTAATTTTTGAAAGACATATATTTTAGAACCCAGCAATTCACAAATCATATTTTATCCTCTCCAGAGATAAAAGGCAAAAATGAGCCCCAATGTTCAGCTTTAATCAATGGAGCAGCCGCTGTTCAAATGGGAAACCACTAAAAGCTAAATGACTGGTGCCTGGTATTAATAATTAGCTTCATCGTCTAACATTGTTGTTTTATCTATGATTTGGTCATTCATTGCTTGGAAGTACTATCAGCAATTATTTTCACTTTACTCCTCGGATCCCATGCTGTTAGAATTGTTATTGGGTTGAATCTGAAGAATATATTCAGGAAATCATCAAATTGATAAAGCATTACTTCCATAACAGATAAGCACGTACTGTTCTTGGTTCATGGTCCTTATGAGTTTATCGTGCAATACAACATGGAACTAATTGATGTGGACACAGTTCTCAGTTGTCCAGGTCAACACTCGTCCCTCAAATAATAGCACTTGAAGTCATTGAATGATATTAATCACTGGTCATTGTTATAAGCTGCTGATATAGAAACTGTGCTGCTTGTCTCAATGCCACAGTTAACAGATTTAGAAAGTTAAGTGGTTCAACGGAAATGTTGCTCTATTAGTGACTAAAACAAAGGCTTTAAACTAATTTTGAATTGCAATAAATTCTTCTGATGATGCCATCAATAAGTTCATCCTTAAAGAGATTTATAACCAATTGCAGTATTTGTAATCAATCTAACTGTAGAGTAATTCATTAAAAGTAAAAGAAATTATGCATAAATGAAGAAATGTCCCTTGTTCGAATGTTCTGTCAACATTTCACTGGTTAGGAGCAACTCTGACCAACATGGAGAACTTGGTTTGTGATCCTCCAGCATTAAAATTACAGATGCAGAGGACAACAGTGTTTCTGACATTTCACTTAAAAACTATAATGTTAGAAACTCATGCCCAATAGCATTTATTTAAGTGCATTTGTCATTCATCGTAAGAAGGATTCCAATAACTGATTTAATTAATTCACATTATTTAAAGTTTTGGCAAAGATCTGTAGCTCAGGTTTGTGGGCGAGTTTGTTGCCTTGCTAACTGAGCTGACTTGTTCTCGTTCAGATGTTTCGTCATCATGCTAGATAACATCATCAGTGAGGCCTCCGTTGAAACAATGTTATTTTACTCCATTTGGAATTTATACTGTTCAGTCTGTTATGGTGAATAGTGTCATTTCCGGTTTTGATCTGTATTGGTTTGTATATGGGGCCCAATTCTAGCCCAAGCCAAACATAGAGACGCACGGGAATTCCTCAAGGCATGGTTCTCCACCCATACTTCAATCAACAAATGTAAAGAATTGGACCACACGTACAAACCCACCTTTCTGAATCCCCAATAATGCAAATAGGATCACATTTCCATTTGGGACATCCTTCACAATTATGTTTCCATGATCCATTTGTGTTTTAGACTTCAGGAAAGTATGCAATGGGCTTCACAGGGTTTAGTACTGGGATCATAGCTTTTCTTGTAACAGGACAAACACAAGAAGGGTATACTGTAAATAATCCCTGCACCCTTTACTGCAGGGGAAAACGAATGGATTTCTTGGTAAATGAACTCTAACTGGCTAAGGTGTTGCAATGCAGAACTGTAGGCCCCTCAATCTCTCAGATAACTCAAAACGTTACAAGGTTTGAACATATTATTTTTGTTACAGAGAACATGTCCCTGGCCGTGATTCACTGGATTATCTTAAATTGATTGGTTGGTAAGGCAACAATCAGCCTGTTTTCCTTCTGCAGTATAAATCCTTGTGATTGTTTGACATTTGACATTTTTAGCACTTATCCTGATCAATGTGAGAAGAAAAGCTTTGGCAAATGACTCTCTTTTCAGCTGCGCTTAAATTCTGCACAGCTAAGTGATTGGGTAATCTTTAATAATGGCCTAGATTTGGGTGTGTTGGGCACAGATTCAAGATTTGGGGCAATGCAAAACCTGAAGAAATGTGAACTGTGGGAAAGACATTAATGGAATTCAAGGGGACTTAAGGAGGCTACTTGAAAGGACACACACATGGTAAATAAAACATTGAATTTTTGGTAACTGTTTTAGCTTACTGAGAAAATGGCCAATGTGTATCAATGAAAGAGCCTAACAAAGTTAATTTCTGTTATTATGTCTGATAGAGCACTGTCGGACAGCAGGCCGCACTGTTTAAATATCTTTGCTTTGTTTCTAATTCCATTTTCAGTTGTGTGAATCAAACTGTACCAGCAAACTACTCCAAAGTATGTCAAATAATACTCTATAATGGTGAGAAAAAAAGAAATTATTCCATTCTATCCCATTGCCCAGCTCCAGTTTTAATTAAACATTTTATGTTTCTTGTTCTTGCAGATGAGTATTAGCAATAACTTCAGAATTTATTTTGTGGTGAGTTTTAACAGCATGGACCAGGAACCCTGAGGCTGGAGATTAGTTGCTCTTTTGACAAACATTAGTTCACAGATTCCAGGTTGGAAACAAACTGGGAATGTGAGAATGATGTGAAGGTTGCTCTTTCTCTACCAATGTCCTGCTGTGCACCAGGAAAAATACTCTTAAAGTGCACCATCAGCTCTGTCATTGAATCAGGACCTCAACAAATCATAATGCCTTCATTTAAAATTCTGCAGTAACTCCTGAAACACACTCTGTATCCTACAAACTAACAACAGCTACATATCATGGCGTACACCTCTAGGCTGACTGTAACCAGCACCAAGTATAGCCCGATAACTGTGACTGTGGCCATTCAAATCAGGCCATCGCTCAGAGACTGTTCCTCTGCCCAGAGAGGTTTATTCCTCACATCCAGTCACATTGTGTCAGTTGATACTTTTAATTGGATTGTTAACCTCAACATTAAACCATACCTGCTTCCCTGGTCAAACTAATAAAAAATTGGGAAAAATTGTAAATTTCTGATGGTCTCCAAAACACAACCTCCAGCTCGACAGATTTTAGACTTAGTATTTAAAGCTGAATGTTTTCATTTTTACCAGCAGGTTTCAGGAATAATAAAATGCGCCATGTTGTAATCACTCACTTAAATTAGTATTCATAATTAAACAACCATTATTTACAACAATCCACAAACAACCCATTGTCAGCCCCTAACAGTTCCCATTAGAACTAGGAGCAGGAGTAGGCCATTCGGCCCCTCAAGCCTGCCCAGCCATTTAATAAGATCATGGCTGATCTTTATGATACTCAGCTCCACTGACCCACCCACTCACCATAACCCTTAACAGCTATTGAATCTCCAAGCCTGATCTTTACCCGTTCCTTTGTCTGCCCAGCTGTTTTTCTTTCTCTCTCAACTCCATTTGTACCTATCATTTACTCCTCCCTCCTCCCCCTCACCTCATCTTCAGCATATATAGTAACCCTTTCCCAGCTACAGTCAGTTCTGATCAATCAGACCTGAAATGTTAACTCTGCTTTCTCTCCACAGATTCTGCCAAATAGGCGGAGATTTTCCAGCAACTTCTGTTTTGTTTGTCATTAAAGAACCATCTTAACTGAATTAAATTCCAAATTATCTTTGTTAAGAATCGGAAAGAAGGAATGTCTTTTTTATTCACATTCTACCTTATAATATCCTTAAGATCTTGCAGCTCCAGACCTGAGGAACCTGTTCTGGTTCTGACCTGTTTTTCTTTTCCCCTGTCAATGATAGGTCTGGCTGGGAAGGGCTGAGTCACTGTAAAACCCCACAATGTGCTGAACAAGGTACTTGACCACATCTGGAAGTGAACAAAATTTGCCTGCTTCGGAAATAATTCTTCTGCTTCACTGCTGCACAGAGAAAATGGGAAGAGGAAACACATTAGGGGATTTGGGAGAGACTGCGACACATGTCCAACATCATTTGAAAGTTTCAACACAACTCAAAATAAATCCCTAATTTCTGCCCATCCCAAACAAATCCACACTCTCCACCACTGATGCTGTGTGGCAGCATTGTACCTTTAATCTTGTGGTTTAATGCCACACAATCAGCTCAGATGAAAGACAGACTTGTTGAGAAAGAGACAAACTCAAGAACTGTTTTCTGGTTTAAACTTCAAAGTAACACTGTTCGTTATTCATTAATACTAAACACTGCTGTATATGATAATCATAGATGTAACAGATTCTGATTTACAGCTTCATGAGCTAAGGAATAAGCTAACATCATCATATGTTCATAACTATGTTGTGGTGTAGAGTGGTCTACCTCCACCCATGCTGTGCTATTTATACCCAGTAAAGTGCAACTCCACGGCATCATAACAATGTTGCTCCAGGATCCTAAAATCCTGACACAATGCCTCTTTCAATGTCGTTCACTCCCTGCCCCATCAAAAACATTGAATGACTTTCATGTACATTTGCAAGCAAGTTAGTAGGATTCCTTATTTACTTATTTACTGTATTTCTTTTCTTATCTCTCTCCGCTATCCCTACCATCCCTTCTCAAAAAATTCTTTGAATTGATTTATATGCTTCAATAGATAAAAGTCGATGACCAGGTAGAAAAACACTTGAAAAAGAGCTGGTCATTTTTCTCGTTTTCTGCTGCTTCTGTGAAATAAAGACATTTTTAAAATTAGAATCCCTGTAGAGTGGAAGCAGACTATTCAGCCCATTGAGTCCATGCTGACCCTCTGAAGACAATCCCACCATCTTCATTTTCTATGGCTAATCCAGCTAAACTGCACACGATGGGCAACATGGCCAATCCACCTAACCTGCACATTTTTGGACTGCGTGAGGAAACCAGAGCACCCAGAGGAAACCCGCACAGACGCTGGGAGAAAGTGCAAACTCCACACAGTCAGTCACCTGAGAGTGGAATTGAACCTGAGTCCCTGGTGCTGTAAGGCAGCAGTGCTAACCACTGAGCCACTGTGGTGCCCTTGTGGAAAGCTCTCGTGTTGATGCAAGTGCAGAGATACATGGAGGATTTCAATTGGTTCTACTTCTGTTTCATTAATGTGTTCACCATGGAACAGTGTTACTTCTCCAAGAGAAAACCGATTGTCCATATTTAACTGCTCTTCATTTAATAACAAAATTAAAATATTCTTTAATCTTCTGTTCCAACGTTTGAATACACCTGCTGAGTTGAGAAAGATTTGATTTGTTGCTTCATTTGTTTTTCAGATGGTAGCGCAGCAAATGTTCCTTCAATAACACCTTTCAGATCTAAGACCCTACTATCTCGAAGGATAAGGACAGCAGAGGCAGAGGAACGTCATCCCCTTCAAGCTGCTCACCATCCTGACTTGGAAACATAACACTGTCTCTTCAGTGATGCTGGGTCAAATTCTTAAAACTGCCATCCCAGCCGTACTGTGGCTATCCCTATACATATGGACTTCAAAACCATCTTCTCATTATGGAAGGACAATGCTGGCCTTGCTAATTTATTCACATTCTGTAAAGAAAATAAACTCAGGTTTTGGACACGATCGGTACAAACAGCTTTGCAAAGAAATGTTTGGAATGGAGTGCATAAGCCCCTGAGGCTGTGCGATAGAGAACAGATTTATTGAACAGATTTATTATTAAACAGATGCTGTTACAGTTTTCCATCCTGCCCTTTCCTGCAGCTGCTGATCACTGTATAGGACAGACTACAACAGACCCTGGTTTCCCCAGACACTCCATCGAACTGCCTTGCTCTCATCTATCTTTCCCTTAAGCAAGAGGGTGGCAACTACATTGGCTGTTGAGACTGTGACTGGAGTTTAAACAAGAAAGTTTTCAAACTTCACTCAGATCTCTGTGTTTACACCTGGAACATGGAGATACTGTAGATCTCTGGGAATTGTTAGGGTTGATCCAGACAATGTCGGTCAAGAGGTTGCACTCTCCACTTTGCCCACCACTGAACTATTTGTTATCTCCTTCCTTTCCTTTTGGGCAGAGCATTCATTACATTCTGAACAGCACTCTCTGATGTAAGAGTTCAAGTTCGGGAGGCTATAACGATCTATTAGTTGCCCTCCGATTCTTCCCAGGAGCTTATTTGTATCTCCATTCGTTGCCAGAATTGAATCAGTTCCTGATGTGGCCAACACTTTCTGTCACCTGTAGTTATTGCACATCATGTACCAATGTTTTATTCAACTCACATCCCACTAATCCTTTTACCTCTTCTGCTATTCGTTCTTGCCTCCCATCTCCTATCACCTTCAGGGTCAAACTCAAATATCTATGAGATACCTGATTAATGTTTAATAGGTAGCAGACTGGATGAGGAGAATTTCAAATAGCACTACACTGGAGACATGCTTGTCAGTATTCGAAATTCACAAAACTACATTTTGGCAATGACTTGTTTTTAATTTCCTCAATTCTCAGGACATTTTATGATTCAGAAATTGCACGTGGGCATTTTGCTAAATTGGTGAAAAAATGTGGAACCGCATCAAGGGGATGACTGATTCAATCCCCACACTGGGGGTTCTAATCCCCACTGGGGGTGTATTCCCCATACTGGGGCATTTAGTTCCTACCCTGGGAGGCCAGTCTCCATGCTGGGGGACCTAATCCACACACTAAAAAATCTAGTTCTCACAGTGGGAGATCCAGTCTCCATACTGGGAGACGTAAGCCGCACACTGGAAGATCTAATCCCCACACTGAGAGGTGTAACCTGCTCACTGAAGATCTAGACCTCAGCCTGGCAGATGTAACCCCCTCACTGAGTCATCTTACCTTTGCTATGGTCTGTGCCACCTCCAGTTTGATGATTTTTAATTTTAAAGATATGCGCTATTTGATGATATTTGATCTGAAACTATTGCAGAAAGAAAAAAACTAATTTAAGATGTCAACAGGACTTTAAATGTTTTTGAGAACATTTAAGAGCTTTCAACAATTGTGAAGTATCGGTTATAACTTTCATGGTTGCTGGTTCCTCCTATACGTCTCCAGGTAGCTGATGTAAAACATACAGCTCTGAAAATCCAGCATTCTGATGAAAATTAAAACCCTTACCCAAAGCAGGCTCTCCATCAGGCCACTGTAAGCTCAGTGTAGTGATGGCAGGTTCTGGGCCCACTTCCTGCATCTTCTCGAGGTCGAAGACAGGGACTGAGGAGAGTCATTCCTCTTGGGCAGGCATTTCTGTTTGTCCTGCCTGCAATACTTCCCAATCAGGATCAGGAAAACCCAGTCTTAGCTTTTTATTCTGTATTTATTGGAATAAATGAGTCTGAATTCCCACCAGATGTCATGCTTGGATTTGATCTGGTATCTCTATCCATTTGACCAACCACTACTGAAGGAATGTACCCTCTGCTACTCTGTCCCTTGGAGCTCCAACATTGAAATTAGTTCTTCAGGGATGGAATGCTCATTGCTTCACTTCCTGGCCAACAGGTGACCTAACCCTATCGCACGTGTGCCAGCTCTCAGGGTGAGCTTGACATAGGGATCTGTGTGAGATTTGCAGTGTAACCAGCAACACTGGCAGGCAAATGCACAAAGCACCATTTTGACATAAAGGGGTTATATTTCATTGGCTAAAAAAAAATTCTTCAATGTGTGGATTAGATCCAAATAGTGGACTCCTGCTGTGATTATTTTGGTGATGTATCCTGTGAGGTTGAGAGGTGAGACCATGGAATAATTTGAACAGGAAAACCAGAATTTTAAATTGAATCCATTGGTTGAGAGCTAACATAAGCAAGAGAGGAGTGAGAGACAGATCAATTTTACTTCCACACAGAGTTGCAGAGTTCTAGACAAGTTGCACTTAAAGGGAGAGTGAGAGATGAGAGACCAGCAAGAAGACTATTGTCATAATTAGGGCTGGAATAACAAAGGGGCTGTTGGTTTCTCAGTGAGCTTGGAGGTAGAGAATGTTGCAACAAAATCCTTTGATTCGGTCAAATGGCTGGTATCTGGATCAACAGGGAGCAGCGAAAGGAATGAAAGCGACAACATGAAAAACTAGAGAAATAGCTGAGGATTTCGCACTCAGCTTTCCTCTGCAGTTCCAACAATGTGCAGGGCCTGGGACAGTTAATGTACTGTCAGCAAAGTTTACTGATGACACAAAAGTAGGTGGGAAGTCAAGTGCAGGGCTTGATACAAAGTGCTGAACCTTGCATTTTTGGCTAATTGTCCAGGTTGAGTTTTTTGAGTGCTTTTCTCTGTGCGGCCGAGTGAAATTTCTCAGTGTACCTCACCATGCTCACATCGTTAATTACTTATCCTGCCTCATGGTGCTCCACTTGTTCAATTCAACCCCATCACACAATATGCCATTCTTGGAACAAGTCACCATTCAGGGACCTTTCTGCCAAAAGGCCAGAATCACTGCTACCTGCTCTGTAATGAAGGGCTGCTGTGCACACAGATGAGCTTGAGCATTTTGAAGCTGCCCTACTCCATGTTGGATAGCCATCTGAAGATATCGAAGTCGGGGAAGATGTTGCAGTGATTTTTCAACAAAGACCTGAAGAGGCCCTGAAGGTGAAGTTGATGCAGTAGAGGAGGTGCCTATGCCTGCTTACTTCTTCTGCGCTCATAGCAGTGTCTGCCTTCAGTATCTTAATTGTAGTTAAATCTACAATCTATTTCATGCCACTTTCCTTCTGAGTTTCCTTTCCAGAATCATTCTTATAAGCTCCAGCACGTCTTTTGGGTTTATTGCTTCACTTCCAGCATTTCGAACAAACGTGGCCTACTTTGTTATCATGGAAACACCTCGGCTTTTGGTTTTCAGCACCAGCCCTCAGTATTTTCTCTTCTGACCTGAGCAGGAGGCCTTGGGGCATTCCCAGCTATCCATTCCTTGGCTATTTACCTTCCCTTCAACCTCCCTTTTTCTATCTCTTTGAATTTATGGGATTGATGTAAAAAAGGTTTAATAGGATGAATCAGCTCACCCATTATTGCTGCATGTCCAGCAGATGCATTCTTTTTGGCCCTTATTACGGAAGGGTTGTGTAATTTCCGGTTCTGTTCTGTCTGGGTTTGTATATGGGATCCAATTCTATATGTTTGTTGATTGCATTACAGGTGGAGAACCATGCTTCCAGGAATTCCTATGTGTGTCTATGTTTGGTTTGGGCTACTATGGTTACTTTGTCCCAGGTAAACTGATGGCCTTCATTGTCCGAGTATACCCATACAGAACAAAACTGGAAATGACACTCTCATGATAACAGACCAGACAGCATAAATTCCAAGCAGAGTAGAACAACATCACTTCATCAGAGGCCTCACTGATGATGTTACCTCGCATGGTGATGAAACATCTGAGCGAAAACCAGCCAGTTTGGCGAGCAAGTCACCAACCTCATCTGAGAAATCTCCTCTGACAGTGAAGTGTAAATTTCCTGGGCTTTACCATCAAACTACAATATAAGTCACGTTGTCCTCTACCTATACATACCCTGCTTGATAGGATTCTAGCTCGTAGTACAACATGTTCACTCAGGAAAGAAAGCCTTAATGAGACACATTGCTGGAGTCAGAAGCAGTAAAACTCTATTGGCAATTGAAGTAGACATTATAAAACCTTTTCTTAAAATTTCTCTTCCTCAGTATAAATTTTAGTTTCACTGAATTCATTTGTCTGGGCGTTTTCTCAAATTACATGAAGAACGTATCCACATCCCTTACCTCGAGATTTGATAGGGCCTGTACAAATAGTAAGATTTCCTTCCAAGGCTTTAAATTATGATCGATATTCTCCCAAAAAGGCCTGCATCAGTACTTGACCTCTTTTGTTTCAACTGCATCTTTTTCAGTTGTTATTAATTTTCTCACTCCCTTAGTTGAAGTTTTGAGTCGAGTTTTCTCATTTTCATTCTTTTACTTCCATTTCCCCTTACTTTTCATTTTAAGTCACCTCAGTTTCTTCATTCTCTCTTCATGCTCAAGCTGCTTAAACCATATCAAAAATAACACCTGACTCTGATCTTTCACGACCCAAAGTATTTGATCTATCTCGATTTCCCCCAAACCCAAGTGCCATATTTGTGAAAGACAGTAGGAACTGCAGATGCTGGAGAATCTGAGATAACAAGGTGTAGAGTTGAATGAACACAGCAGGCCAAACAGCATCAGAGGAGCAGGAAAGCTGACGTTTCGGACCTCGACCTTTCTTCAGAAATGGGGGAGGGGAAGGGGGTTCTGAAATAAATAGGGAGAGAGGGGGAGGTGGATAGAGGATGGATAGAGGAGAGGATAGGTGGAGAGGAGACAGACAGGTCAACGAGGCAGGGATGGAGCCAGTAAAGGTGAATGTATGTGGGGAGTTAGGGAGGAGATAGGTCAGTCCAGGGAGGACGGACAGGTCAAAGGGGCAAGATGAGGTTAGTAGGTAGGAGATAGGGGTGGGGCTTGAGGTGGGAGGAGGGGATAGGTGAGAAGAAAGACAGGTTAGGGAGGCAGGGACAAGGTGAGCTGGTTTTGGGATGCGGTAAGGGGAGGGGAGATTTTGAAGCTTGTGAAATCCACATTGATACCATTGGGCTGCAGGGTTCCCAAGCTGAATATGAGTTGCTGTTCCTGCAACCTTCAGGTGGCATCATTGTGGCATTGTAGGAGGCCCAGGATGGGCATGTTGTCTGAGGAATGGGAGGGGGAGTTGAAATGGTTCGTGACTGGGAGGTGCAGTTGTTTAGTGCGAGCCAAGCATAGGTGTTCTCCCACTCCGCTCTAGCCCCATCACACCCAGCACTTCTCCTTGCAACCGCAGGAAGTGCTACACCTGCCCCTACACTTCCCCCCTCATCCCCAACCTAGGCCCCAAGAAGACCTTCCACTTCAAGCAGATATTCACCTGCACATCTGCTAAAGTGGTATACTGCATCCGCTTTTCTGGTTGTGGCCTCCTCTACATCGGGGAAACCAATTGGAGGCTTGGGGACCGCTTTGCAGAACACCTACGCTCGGTTTGCACTAAGCAACTGCACCTCCCAGTCGCGATCCATCTCAACTCCCCCACCCATTCCTCAGACGACATGTCCATCCTGGGCCTCCTGCAGTGCCACAATGATGTCACCCAAAGGTTGCAGGAACAGCAACTCATATTTCGCTTGGGAACCCTGCGGCCCAATGATACCAATATGGATTTCACAGGCTTCAAAATGTCCCCTCCCCTTACTGCATCCCAAAACCAGCCCAGCTTGTTCCTGCCTCCTTAACCTGTCCTTCCTCCCACCTATCCCCTCCTCCCACCTCAAGCCCCACCTCCATCTCCTACCTACTAACCTCATTCTGCCCCCTTGACCTGTCCGTCCTCCCTGGACTGACCTATCTCCTCCCTACCTCCCCACCTACACTCACCTTTACTGGCTCCAGCCCCGCCTCTTTGACCTGTCTGCCTCCTCTCCACCTATCCTCTCCTCTATCCATCTTCTATCCGCCTCCCCCTCTCTCCCTATTTATTTCAGAACCCACTTCCCCTCCCCCATTTCTGATGAAGGGTCTAGGCCCAAAATATCAAGCTTTCCTGCTCCTCTGATGCTGCTTGGCCTGCTGTGTTCATCCAGCTCTACATCTTGTTACGTCATATTTGTGCCTCACTCATCTCTGTTTTCCTAACTCTGCTAGTGAATGCTGAGTACTGTTTACACACAAGGTCAATTGACCTGGCCTTTGAGACTTGCTTTAACACTGTGAGAGGTAACACTGCTGGCTACTGGAAATCCTTTGTTGTTTGACTGCTTTACTTCCTGAATCTATTGAATCATAATCAGAATGAAGTAAAGTTAAATTGTCCATTACTCTCTGACAATCAAGAAATATTTTGTCACTTTTAGTTTCCTATTACCTCATAAAAATTGCTGCTGCATTTTGGAACAACTTCTCTAAATTGTAAACTAAAACATCTGCCTGTCCATTATTTCTGTTCTCTGGGAGTTCATTTTTGTATGAAAATTGGCAATATACCTTATAGTTGTCCATGATCTCGTGTTGTTAATCAGTCACATTCTGTATGAACTTTAATGCTTTTTAAAAATTATGCTTTGCTGCTGAAATTGAAGGAAGTCTGGAAATCTACTAACAATAAGAACCATCCCATACTCAGGTGATTTATTACTCAGGAGAAAGAATGCAGAGAATGAGAAAGATGTCCTCTGAAAGTGGGTGTACCATTCCTTGGCCTTGCATCTTCAGGATGTTCAATCAGCACCAAGACATTGTCAGTTCTGGTGCCTTTATTTTACTACACACTCAACCTGAGTACCACCAACTCAACATGTGTAGAACTGAAAATATACATTAACCCCATTGACATTTGCAAAGTGAAGGCACATTATTATTTTGAACATATGTTCTTAATTTGCCCCACATTTTAATGAAGGATCCACACTGAAAGATGAACAAATGTATATAATTCCAGCATGTATTATTCTTCTTCCCCATTTTCAGCAGGGCCATTTTAGCTGTGATTTCATTCAGTCCCAGTAACTTGGAAGATGCACTAAAATGCAAGGTCTTGCACTTTGGAAAAAAGAATACAGGCGTGGACTACTTTCTGAACGGTGAGAAAATTCATAAAGCCGAAGTACAAAGGGATCTGGGAGTGCTAGTCCAGGATTCTCTAAAGGTTAACTTGCAGGTTGAGTCCGTGATTAAGAAAGCGAATGTAATGTTGTCATTTATCTCAGGAGGGTTGGAATATAAAAACAGTGATGTGCTTCTGAGACTTTATAAAGCTCTAGTTAGACCCCATTTAGAATACTGTGTCCAATTTTGGGCCCCACACCTCAGGAAAGATATACTGGCACTGGAGCGTGTCCAGCGGAGATTCACATGGATGATCCCTGGAATGGTAGGCCTAACATACGATGAACGGCTGAGGACCCAGGGATTGTATCATTAGAGTTTAGAAGGTTGAGGGGAGATCTAATGGAAACTTACAAGATAATGCATGGCTTAGAAAGGGTGGACGCTGGGAAGTTGTTTCCGTTAGGTGGGGAGACTAGGACCCGTGGGCACAGCCTTAGAATTAGAGGGGATCGATTTAGAACGGAAATGAGGAGACATTTCTTCAGCCAGAGAGTGGTGGGCCTGTGGAATTCATTGCCACGGAGCGCAGTGGAGGCAGGGACGTTAAATGTCTTCAAGGCAGAGATTGATAAATTCTTGATCTTGCGAGGAATCAAGGGCTACGGGGAGAGTGCGGGTAAGTGGAGTTGAGATGCCCGTCAGCCATGATTAAATGGTGGACTGGAATCGATGGGCCGAATGGCCTTACTTCCACTCCTATGTCTTATGGTCTTATGGTCTTATGGTCTTATGGAGTCTAAAACTGCACAGCAGCAAAGATGAAGAAAATGGATTACGATCCAGTGTTCTCCTTCAACACAATGATAATACAAAGCCAGAGTTAAAAATGACATGATGTTATTCAATTAACGTGGATCAACATTACCAATGCACCCCTGTCTTTCTCGGGCACAGATCAATGTCCAGGATCTGAAATCAGTCATTTTACAGCAGAATTGAGGCCATTCAGGTATGAAATGAGAAATTCTATGGGGAGCATAAATAACAAAGCTGTCAGTTTGCAGACTGCACTGTAATACACTTATGAAGGAGAATGGTGAGGGACAATAGAACAGAAAACTGGTATGGACTAATAAATAGCGTTAGGTCAAAATTTGTCAGGTTGGTTGCAAAAATAGATGGTAGCAAATCAGCACCTCTTTTTACACTCCTCCTGATTTTCCTTGTCATTGACTTCACCGGAAAAATGTTCAGACAACATTCGAAATGGGCTGTGATTTGTTAACACCTGTTTCACGATGCTCCAAAAGTATATTTTTAACCTCATTGACTCTGACTTTTCTTATCTGTTTTGTGGTTGGATACCAACTGGATGGTCAGAAATGTCAAGGATTTTGAAACATTCTGGAATCTACTCAGCAAAAGATCCATCATGGTTAGTGAACAATAACCAATGTGTCAGAGATAAAAGGTACTGCAGATGCTGGAGAATCCGAGATAACAAGGCGTGGGGCTGGATGAACACAGCAGGTCAAGCAGCATCATAGGAGCA